>JAMKCH010002717.1:0-216766 GCA_023653785.1 Ophioderma brevispina
CAATCGAATTCGAAAAACCTGGTTTGTCGATTGAAAAACCAGGTTTATTCAAAAAAACTATGACAATCGAATTGAAAAACACAGGTTCTCGGTCGAAAAAACCTGGTTTTCAAAAACTATGACAATCGAATTCGAAAAACCTGGTTTTTCGATTGAAAAACCCGGTTTATCAAATAAAAATATGACAATCGAATTGAAAAACACAGTTTATAAGGCGAAAATCCAGGTTTCTCGGTCGATCAACCGCAGGTTTTCAAAAACTATGACAATCGAATTGCGAAAAACCTGGTTTTTCGATTGTTGAAAACCAGGTTTTCAAATAAAACTAGGACAATCGAATTGTAAAAAACCAAGTTTATCGGCGAAAAACCAGGTTTCTTCGGTCGATAAACCAGGTTTATCAAAAACTATTGACAATCGAATTCGAAAAAACCTGGTTTTTCGACTGAAAAACCAGGTTTATCAAAAAAACTCCCCCCATGACAATCGAATTCGAAAACAAACCAGTTTGTCGGCGAAAAACCAGGTTTTTCGCTCGAAAAACTTGGTTATCAAAAACTATGACAATCAAATCGAAAAACCTGGTTTTTCGATTGCAAAGCCATGTTTCTCGGTCGATAACTGGTTTTTCGAATAAACTATGACAATCGAATTCGAAAAAACCGGTTTATCGATTTCAAACCAGGGTTTTATCGGTCGTAAACCTGGTTTTTCGAAAAACTATGACAATCGAATTAAAAACCTGGTTGTTCGATTTGAAAAACCCTGTTTGCGATGAAAAACCAGGTTTTTATCGGCGAAAAACCAGGTTTATCTGTTTATTGTGCAAATTATTTCCATAAAAATTATGAATGTGCCAATAAAACACTGAAACAGGGGAGTTCGCCATAATCTTCACAATAGCAATTTAACGATTTTCAAAACGTTACTCTTCAAAAATACCACCAATGTCCATATCATATGGTGGGGACGGGAAGCGTTTTATGATCATCATATTATGTGGAATTGAGACATGTTTGTTTTGGAAAGAAAAGACGTATAAATCTTTGTGAAAGAATATGACGCGTGTCAAAAATGAACATCCAGCCAAGCCTGGTTGTTGCGACAGTTAAGAAATATTTGCCGAGTAAAACGCCCTCTGTGGTACATCATTTTAGCAAACGAAGGGTGGATAGTGGGAATCTGTTGGTACTATATTTGAGGATGGAATTACCAAAATGTTCTGGAATTATATTTCTTGGTCAAAAGTGAGCGGAAACGTGAGACGAGATGAGTGTAACCCATTATTTAAAAATTATCAACAAAAACCTGCCTCCACGGATTCACATTAAGTTGTCTTATACATATATACTGCGGATAAAGAATAGTATTATAATTATAGAATGCAATGATCACCAACTAATGCATTGTGTTTCTATGAATCTTATCGTATGTAAGTCAGTAATCACTAGGAGGATCCAATGTTGTACTATGATAGCTTAAATTACATCAGCATTGATACCTTCTAAAGATAAACGAGGACGTAAATCACTAGTCGGTAAAATTCGATGCAAATGTTAAAAACATCGACTACGCTGGTTTTTTTTTAAATTGAAAAACATAATCTCTGGGATTGGAAGCGAGGTACTTTTATGTGGCATATTCCTGAAAACTTATCAAATTGTCCATGATTGTAAAAAGTGGTTAAAAGGAAGACCATATGTCAAGCCAATGCTTGAAAGTCTAAATGACTGACGAGGTTGATTTTAGTAGAAAAGAAGTGCTTTGCTTCTTTAAATCCAACATAATCCAGGTAGCATACCGTCATAAGGTTTATATCAACATCTTCCAAATTGTAAAATATTCCCTTTGCCTATGAAGGATTGTCGCATAACGCTAAAACAAAAGAGCTTAAAAATTGATACAGAAACAATTTCGATGACATCTCACTGGGATATGGTCACAAAATAAGAAACAACACTAATTGCTTAAATACATAAAACGCAAAATGAATAGATCTCAGCCCATTTTGAAACAAAAAAAAATAATTGAAATTTACTCCGCACGGAGGGTTTTATACCTAGGGCATGATACGTTCGTGATTTAACGATTTTCGTGCTCCAGCGCTGGGGATCCACTTACTTCCTTCACTAAAAATTAAAAAGATGAGGGAAAAAAGTATCCATTTTGAAAAGCTGTACCCCAAAGAAAAAAGTGCACATTATTTAGAAAAATGAATAAAATGGTCAATCAATTTACTCCCAGAATGTCAGTGACCAATATGTACACGTAAAACTCAAGCCAACAATAGAGCTAATTATATTAAACAATCAACCTAAACACACTTCAGATCTCTTCCAACAGGTATGCAGGTCCATTGTTACTGGCCTACACCTGTTGAAAAAATGTTTAAGCTATATAAGGTTGTTTGACTTCCGCCGTTATAAGCTCTAGTATTGTTCATAACTTAAAGGGCAAATTACTCACTCGTCAGGATTTTAAAAAAGTAGGTCGCTGAATACCTTGCTTTCGGTAAATTGAATAGAAATAGGGTTTTAAGCACAATAAATCTGCGGACTCTAGGTTCATGCACAATTAGGTCAGTCCTTGCATGGGCTTTTCATTTCACTGACCATTGGTCCCTTTACATGGTTCTTTTCGAAACCCACAAACCACAACCCATATAATCACATCATGGTCAACCCAAAGCCACTTACATTGCCCCCCACACACAGTTAGACATCGCAACCCCAGACCCCCCCCCCTTTCTTTAGCTCCCGCCACACACGAGGGGAAACGAAGGAACTTGCCAACTGCGGCAAGGACATATCACACCATTCGAAGTACCCTATTCAATGCGTGCACTTACAACAGAACCAGATGTTAAAAGAATGTGACAGTGTGTCCGGGCCGAATTGAATATCAGTAGCTCCATTGTTCACTTGAGCATGTGAGGTGAGGGTATATCCCTTGTCACGATATCTTTGGAAATAAATTGAGTGACATTTATTCATGTTTTAAATAATGTGCACTCTTTCATGTGGGTGACACAGCTTTTCGTGGTTAGATAATATGTTTTAATTTTAGTGAAGGAAATAAGTAATCCCCAGCGCTGGAGCGCGAACATTTAAATAAACGGCCAAAATTGTATTATGTACCATGGCCTATACGGATCCATTTCGGCCATCGCCGCAATGCACGTGAAACACATTTATTTTTAGTCTTTAAAAGACTTACACCGCATAAATCATTTATAGTTGCATTTAGTTAAATAGTAAATACCTAAAATCATATCAACCTATGAAAATATAACATACTTTCACAAAATACGTGGCCAATTTGGAACCAACTACAATATATGAGTTACTCCGGATGGATGGTTTTCTTCCGAATCCATTTTAGCCATTACTGGAATGCGCGTGACTCGTTGTGACATACATTTATTAGTACTCGAAAGAACTGACTATAAAAAAAAAACCTTACACCACATTAATTATTTGTAGCAGCATTGGCTAAATATCCAATACCTAAAATTATATCAACCTACGCCGTATTACACAAATTCACAATATTTACAGGTACGTAGCCAATTTGAAACAAATTGAATTGATTATTTACTCTGATTCGGTAGTTTTCTAACGAATTTATTCAGTCATTTCTGTAGTGTAAGTGACAAACCGTGACATGCATTCATTTTAATCTGAAGAACAGGCTTTGAAAGACACACTGCATTTGCTATTTTTGAAGGCGCTCCTTTAGAAAATGTTATCAGTATAAGATAAAAAAAGATAATTTTACTAGAGAAATAATAAACGCTCAACTCTTATTGAAGGAGGTGACAATACTTATCTGATGAAATTTCCTGTTTCGTGCATATTTATAGATATCAGTTTTTATGATTTACGTCTGGATGCTTTTTTGATTTTTTTTAAATGTATTTATAGATTTTGCAAATAAAGGCAGAGGGAGAGCGAGAGTGAGAGCGTCAGAGATTGACAGAACCATCAGCAAATATAAAAATACCATGAAAAGGTTTTATAATAAGATACATTCCCATGCAGCAATCACTGCCGCGTGAGAAACTGTTACATAAATTTATTTTTAATCGGAAAAACGGGCTTTAAAAGACTTACACCAGATAAATTATTTACAGTTGTATTAGTAAAATAATAATACCTAAAATCATATCAACCTATTAACGTATTACACAATGCGCAATATTTACAGTTACGTAGCCAATTTGGAACCAAATACAATTGATAATTTACTCCGCATGGATAATTTTCTTCCAAATCCATTTGAGGCATCGCTGCAGTGCGAGTGACAAACTGTGACATACATTTATTTTTAATCGGAAGAACGGGATTTAAAGGACTTATGCTGCATAAATTATTTGCTATCTATGAAGGTTCTTCTTTAGAAAGCTGTATCAATTCTTCGAGACGATAGATCTCACGCTAGATTTTAATGAGCAAACATAAAGGCTTAACTCCTATTGGGAAAGGTGACAATACAATGCATTTTCCGGCCATGAATATTTATAAATATCTGTTTTTATCTAAGATTGTTTTACTTCTGAATGCTATTTTGATCATTTAGGATGTATTATAAGATTTTGCGAAGAAACGGAGAGACTATAGAGAGTACATTGTCAGAACCATGACTAAATCTAAAAATATCATGAAAGGGTTCCCAAGCAGAATTACACCTTAATTGCGACAATCATTCCTTTCCCCTTGAGATAGATAAGGGAGCGAGCTTTACGCAGATACTCTTTTGTATATTTCCAGCACATAATATTCTTTTTTTTACTCAATTTCTATTATTGCCAAAAATATTATATATCGATATAGTATTAATAAATCAAAGAGCATTCATGTCATTCGAAAATCCAATAAAGCTCTGTGCTCTTCAATCGACTATATAATAGCTGTTCAGAGCTTGAAATGCTTCAAAATATTTGTAGAAATATTAAACCATAATTCTATGGCCATATTGAGAATTGACATAAATAATACATTCAAATAAGTCCAAACAAGCCGTTGTACTTGTTCTTTAGATATCTATCCAAATGATATGCGATCAGTTTGGAATACATCTCAAAATCCATCGACTAATGTGTTATAATTATGAAGAATCAGATTTTGAAACTGCTAAGATTCACCTATACATCTGTGTCAATCATAATATTTCTCATTGTCCTTTCCGAAAAAAATAATTTGTTTGTTGGAAACCATGATATGTCAAAAATGTCCATCTCTAAAATTTTAAATGATAGTAAGAGATCGAGAAAGCAACATTCCTAACATAAAATCGAAATCGCCGATTTGAACCTTCAAGTTATCATTACCAATTTTAGCGTATAATATATTTGTCCATAATTGGGTAAAATATTAGTTATAAATGCACACAAAAGTACGCAAAAGGTAATCTTGGTTGATAGTTAACCACATTTCATTCGCATTGTATTCTTTGGATAAGTAAGAACCGGACTGGCAGTATCTTTGGTTATTATGACAACTGGTTTTATCTTTTCAGGCTAGATGCTGATGTATCGGTGCTTTGGTGTCTCTACAATGTATTTTTCTTTGTGTTTGGAAGAATGGTTTCAGTTGAAATCCAGCAGGAATAACCAAAAGACTTACCTTATATTAAAGTGTACGAGCTATGATTGTTGGCTTCTTGATGGGAATATTTTGGGCTGCAATTAATTTAAATCTAATAATTGTAAGTTATTGCATAAAACGTCAACCAGTTCAATTACAAGATAAACAAAATGCATTCAAGCATGTGTAGATGAATATTTGTTTCTATCTAAGATTGTTTTACTTCTGAATGCTATTTTGATCATTTAGGATGTATTATAAGATTTTGCGAAGAAACGGAGAGACTATAGAGAGTACATTGTCAGAACCATGACTAAATCTAAAAATATCATGAAAGGGTTCCCAAGCAGAATTACACCTTAATTGCGACAATCATTCCTTTCCCCTTGAGATAGATAAGGGAGCGAGCTTTACGCAGATACTCTTTTGTATATTTCCAGCACATAATATTCTTTTTTTTACTCAATTTCTATTATTGCCAAAAATATTATATATCGATATAGTATTAATAAATCAAAGAGCATTCATGTCATTCGAAAATCCAATAAAGCTCTGTGCTCTTCAATCGACTATATAATAGCTGTTCAGAGCTTGAAATGCTTCAAAATATTTGTAGAAATATTAAACCATAATTCTATGGCCATATTGAGAATTGACATAAATAATACATTCAAATAAGTCCAAACAAGCCGTTGTACTTGTTCTTTAGATATCTATCCAAATGATATGCGATCAGTTTGGAATACATCTCAAAATCCATCGACTAATGTGTTATAATTATGAAGAATCAGATTTTGAAACTGCTAAGATTCACCTATACATCTGTGTCAATCATAATATTTCTCATTGTCCTTTCCGAAAAAAATAATTTGTTTGTTGGAAACCATGATATGTCAAAAATGTCCATCTCTAAAATTTTAAATGATAGTAAGAGATCGAGAAAGCAACATTCCTAACATAAAATCGAAATCGCCGATTTGAACCTTCAAGTTATCATTACCAATTTTAGCGTATAATATATTTGTCCATAATTGGGTAAAATATTAGTTATAAATGCACACAAAAGTACGCAAAAGGTAATCTTGGTTGATAGTTAACCACATTTCATTCGCATTGTATTCTTTGGATAAGTAAGAACCGGACTGGCAGTATCTTTGGTTATTATGACAACTGGTTTTATCTTTTCAGGCTAGATGCTGATGTATCGGTGCTTTGGTGTCTCTACAATGTATTTTTCTTTGTGTTTGGAAGAATGGTTTCAGTTGAAATCCAGCAGGAATAACCAAAAGACTTACCTTATATTAAAGTGTACGAGCTATGATTGTTGGCTTCTTGATGGGAATATTTTGGGCTGCAATTAATTTAAATCTAATAATTGTAAGTTATTGCATAAAACGTCAACCAGTTCAATTACAAGATAAACAAAATGCATTCAAGCATGTGTAGATGAATATTTGTTTCTAGGTCAGAAGTTTTTTTAAAGTACCCCATTTGTTTCAATTTGGTTGTTGAAGAGCCATTTGGACTTGCGCTAAACCCTTCTTTATTACTGCAAGCAAATAGCTTATAAAACGTAGAGAAGAAATAACCTGACGCTCTACTGGCACTTCGACAGCAAAGACATCAATTGATGTATTCCTCGAAGCATCTCTGACACCTTGTATTGTCACTCTATTGTTAGCTCACACAAGAGAAAGGCACTTCACAAATCACAAACAGGAAAGAAGCTGTTATCTTCCACATAGAAGTTGTCAGTACAATTTTCTCCATTTAGTTAACACAACAGAAAATAGTTAATTTTGTATTTGCATGTGTAAGTATATACAGCTTTCATTTTATATAAAAAATTGCATTCGGAACACCCTTCAAAAAGAACACAGATTCGATTATGCTCTAGCGATTAAATTTTAAAATAAATATCAAACTAAAGGGTATCCATTCTTCCTCTCTTTCAAAGTTAAATCGATGTCATACACATTAAATCTAAGCTATTTTTATTAACATACGTTCTATTTTTTGTTAAGATGTTTTAAAAGGTTTTCCCATTGAGGATAGTGCCGGGTGACATATTTATCTTGAATCGCACGTTTTAATGTTTTAAAGTCAATCTAGTCTTCACTAGTGATAATCAATGTACTGACCCCGTTTTTTGAGGTTGTGCTCCAAGGAGAAAAGTGTTTTTAAATTCTACTTTTTCGACTTTTAAATGTAATTCTTAATGCGATTGCTCTTATTATTTTGTCTATTTTAAATATTGCTTTAAAAAAATGTGGGGTGATAATGGAAATCTTGAGAAATACTCAATAATCCCTTTATGTGAAGTTCAACACCCGTTGAAACCAATTGCCAGTGAGTGTTACGATTGTAACAAAAATATCGCAGTTTGCACGCTTTTAGACGAAGACGGTTATGTGAAGATAATAAAATAACCAGGTTTTGAGGTTTCGAAAACACTATTATTGAATGCCTGTCATACATAACCCGAGGTAATGCAATTAAGTGCATATTATGCCCGGTAGCAATTTGGTATATAAATATCTACGGGGGGATCCAAGATAATCGAATGACAGATAAGTAAGCAAAGATAAAATTGTTAGGCAATACAATTCTGTTTTTCGACATGAGCTCTCATAATACCTGCCGCGTAATTCACGGTGCCTTTTAAAAAAGGAGCGGACCCCCGCTTTGTTTCAGGGGATATTGCCTAGATCTACCAAGAAAGATAACGCATCCTCCCCTTTTTGGCGGTGATCGGCAGATTTTCCGCTGGGGACGTTCGGGATATATACGCTCGGAAAAACGTCGTACCATGATCTTACATCTACCCTGCACTGCTGCCATCTATACCTTTTAGCACCTCGGAACTTTTGAATATACAAAAGTTAAAAATGTGTGATATACTTTATCTACACAACAAAATGACATGGGAAAACAAAGAATTATATAAACATCTTGGTGACCGCAAAATATTGCGGTCCTAACCAATGGCACAAATATGCATCTAATTACAAACCAAAACGACCCCCAGACGCATCTAATGGTAACTATGGGCCCAAGACGAATATATCAAACAGTTTCACTGTTCCGTTCAAGTGAATGAATTTCTCTAGTAATCAGTTTTAACGAATTAGAGTCCTGGTTCATGCTTTAAATCACCGATTTTACATTATTAAAGTTAATTTACACTTCACAGTAGATAGGATTGTAGCCTGGCACCGTCCTCCTCCTTCTTCTGAAGGAAATTAAAATACGATAAACCACTCTTAAACGGGCTCTGCTATACGCATGTTCTACTTTAAAGTGACGATTCTGCTGATGGACTTTCAATTTTTATTGCTTGCTGAGCAGTAGTAAGAAAATTGGAATTTATAGAAAGGGATGTATTAGGTATTCAGTCTCGGAAAAAAAAAAGTTCCACTTAAAACATTTTGACCCCTAATCGCATTTAGACATCGCCAGGCACAGTCGGGTGCTGGTCAAGTGAAAATGACTCCAGTTCGGGATGAGTATCGGAAAGTGATTTGATCAGGTCAGAGCACAGACGATATAAAATATACGAATAAATCGAATGTGAACAAATATGCAAACTGTAAACCATACCGGCATGTCTAGAATTCCCGACACAAGCTTCAAGTAGTTTTTCCCATCACAGTGACATGCATACTGCCGACAATCAAGTTGTACTCGCCAAAGTCGACATGCGTAGTAAGAATTACGAAGGCTTATTGGAACCAAACATGTAATTCTACTGCTATCTGACAAGTTTTTACACGAGCCGCAAATGTTATGGTTAAATAATGATTATGCCTTGCAAAGTCATGGCAATATCAAATATCTTGCCCATATGGAAAGGCTCGGGGCATGCTATGCCAATGATAAAAAAAAAAAAGTATGAAAATGAAGAATACAAATTCATTAGTGATATGTCAGCTATCTATCAATAGCAAGAGACCCATGGACCTGTTGTGTACAAAAAGTAATAAAACACAGGGTTTTGTTTCATTTTAGTTAATCTCAGCGCTCTTTTATGCAACGTAGTTTGTTTCACAGTTCAACATCACAACTATATTTTTTTAAATTCATCATCTTATGAATAGCTGTATTTTAGGGGGTTAATTCCGAAGATAATATGAATTATACTATGAAAATCGTAAGGGAACGGGGTAGTCTAAAATGGGGAATGTCACGTTTATAATATGTTCGAGAGAAATCGATGTTGTACTAACCCGGATGTAATAAGTAAACAAAAGTAGGGGTGGTCACATGACAATCTTTTGGTTTAAACAATATAGATTGTTGGCCCTTGGGGTGCTTAAACGAATTTTGGAAAAACTTTTTGGCCAAGAAGAATTTAAAGTCGGGTACATGGACTTTTAAATTAAAGAAATGAAATCAATAGGATATTTTCTTATTTCAGGCAAAACACAAAAAAAAGTTTGATTATCTCTGTGTCATTGGGATTTTGCCGGATCAATCCTTCAAACGGTGCGTCATCATAAAGCTAATCAATTGCAATAAAAAAAAAAGAACTAACAAATCATTCTCAATGGGAGAAAAAAATTATTTTACCAAATTAATTTCAATTGAGGCAAAGCAATACATCATAGAATGATCAAACATGGACCCAGTCTATGGGTACTATTATGTTGAAAAGAAGTTCATTATTGTACGGTTAAGCCTCTATAACATGTTAATACCTGCCAGTGGCGTACGGACCGGGGCACAGGGTCACAATGTAGGTAATATCGTTCGTTTTAAAAATGGTATAATAGTACAGAAGCCCCCAAATATACTTCGTTGAACATCTATGTGATTCTTTTTAGTTAGACTGCCAAAAATTGGACTGGGGCTACAGGATCTTGGACGGTAACTATAATGACTAGTAAATCTTATATAGAACGATCAAACAAAGAATCGATTTACAATACTTATCTAGTATGTGACAAAATTAATAATTTACAACCACTTGATCAACATCGGACCATTCTGTTAAAGTTACCCCAGGACGACCTTCAGCTGTTATGTTGCCTATTGTACTTAAAAACTATTGTACTAAAACTCATAGAGAGGGCAAACTATACCTTCTTTTAACCATAGGGTAGCCCAATAAATTGGTACATCTTGAATCAATAAAAATAATTCTAATTTTTTACCCCTGTACAAATGTTTCCCCATTATTTTCTACATGTTCCACTAAAATTCTGGAATTTTAAAAAAAATTTTATTAGATTTTAATAATATTTGTGTCTCTTTTGCAATTTGTTTTTGGTCAAATCATAAAATAACTGGACTACATTTCAAATTGAAAACTAAGCAATTACTTTTAGAATAGATTTTGTTGTATGTCATATTTAATTAAAAGCATAATGCATTAACATATTGTGTTGTTGCTGGTAGTTCTCATTAGAAGTAGTGAGTTGTAGGATTTGTCTGAGAAAGTGGCGTGGCTAGTGGTTAGAAGCCTTTACCTCTGGAGCAAAGGTCCTCGGATCGGATCTCAGTGGGACCACTTGCTGGATTTAATTCGGAAACTCAATTTGGGATTTGATTTGTTAACGATAATTGATTAAAACCTGATACCACTTTCTCCATGTTCATTTGAAATGGGCAAAATGAACCATGAAAGCTTGCACTACCCAGCGGTTGTGTGTTTCATGTAGTGTGTTTGAATATGCATATGGCGCTGTTTAAGCTGCTGCCTCCAAGTTGCATGGTTTCGGTCTAGTAAATATTAAGTTGTAAGTCTCTAGAAATTTGGCCTACAGGCCACGATTGAGAGATTAAAATAAACCGTTATTATTATAAAATGAGTCCATTTTCACATAGAAGTTTTAATTTAAGAGGTCAAAATGCCACATATGAGGTTCGTTTTGCCACGTGAGACCACTGATCGTTATAATGCTCCTATTAGTACGGTGTTTTTGCAAGGACTCCCCAATGGATTTTGAACATTTTGTTAAGGATGTTGTAGAAAATAATATAACCTTGAGATTGAAAAGGTCGTTCAACCAGGAGGTATGCAAAATAGTGTTGTCATTAAAAAGCGCTGATAATTGACATTAAATAGGGTTCAGTTTAAATAATATTAGAGTGAATTAAAAAAAACTCCCGCCCACGTCTGTTATGCTGTAGTATTGATTTTTGCTATTCTAATTGCCTTTCTTATTCTTACAAAAAGATTATTTCAAAAAATTACCTAGGGTTAGAGAAAAAATTGCTTTTATTAAAAGTAATATTTCATGAAAGGACCACACCAAAAAAAACCTGTAATTTGAGAGAGCTGCAGTCCGCATCTCATACAGAAATGCGTTTTTACGTCAGTGCTCGTCTTACTTTTTTTTAAACACCGATCACCGATGCACTCAAAGCTAGATTATAGCTATTACAAATTGCAAATCTCTCATTTTTCAAAGTTGATCAAAGATCAGGACCAATCGAATTGTCTTAATTTTGTCATGATTATTGAGATTCCCAAACGAATCTATACGGGCATGTATGAACTTTACTTAAATAAAACCATGTCTTATCACTGTCTTACCTTAAAAAGTATATATCACGTTTGTTTCTTATTTCATTATATTTTAATGGACGAGATCAAACAGATAGGGCATAAAGCAAAATCTGACCCTTGAGAGACGACCGGAAGAAAGGAAAATGAATAAGCATTTTAGAATTCTGAGATACGTAGATTTCGAAGAGAATCCTTTAATTACCACTAATGACATGCGATGTGATGAAATATCAATTCCCAGTAGATTATTCAAGCATTTGTTTCAGAAGCTGAGGTAAAATGTCAATGATCTGGTAGATTCGTTTCAGACGGCGCAGATTGTTTATCTATCTGACAACGATTCTCGTCCATTATAGCTATTCCCTGAGGCAGTACATCGTGAAAAAGACCAAGGAAAGCGGAACAAAGGAAAGGAAAGAAGAACAATGACGTCATTAGACTTATTCAGTGTCTTGTCAACTCTTGTTAGATGATTACGGTAATTACAGTACAGATAGTTTTGCAGAGAATAATTTATAGGTTTGTTTTGTCGCGGATTATTCCTGATGCAGATGTATTTTGATTTGATTTATTCGGACAATGTCCTGGATAGCCCAAGAAAGCCTCGACAGGAAGCTTATTTCCATTGGGGTCCATTTTACCGGGACGGAATTGGGACAGCCAGGGGTAACCACCCTACTCTTTTCGACACTGACTGTGATGTGCATGCACATGTATGACTCTCTGTACGTGGGACCGACGGCTTAACGTCCCCGCCGAAGGACGGGGTATTATCATGGTTCATTTGCCCAAGTCCAACTGAACCATGGGGAGAGCGATTTCCAATTTCAATCAATAGCTCTTGTACAGATCAAATCCAAAATTTAGTACCCGATTAAATCCCCGCATGTGGTCCCGCCGGGAGTTGAACCGGGGACCTTTAGCACCAAAGGCTAATACCCTAACCAGTAGAGCCACGCGCTCTCCCATGTATGTAATACATTCTGATCTTTTAATCTCAACCATTATGGTTATCATAACCTTTTTAACCGTTGTAGAATTTGTTTACTATGTTCTAAAGTCAATGTTTTTCAAATGGAAGTCATTTAGGAGACCATCTCAAAACACTGCTCTAAGACTAGATGGGGAATGCTCTAACTCTTGCGGTCATAAGCAAGTCTGGTGGCTCTTACAGCAGAAAGACCTGTTCTTTCTTTGCTGTCGTCCAGCCAACCCTTTTTAGATATCTTCCCCGGTTTCGTTTGTGTTCTACCATATTTTGAAAGAGTTTTTTTCCAAGCATAATATATGGCCAATGGTATGGCCAAAGAAGCTCAGCTATCTCTTAGAGTTAGATACCTCCCTTCTCAGAGTCAAAGGAATCCCAACTCTATCCAGCACACAGGCATTTGCCTTCTTCTCCTTCCAAGATATTCTCAAAGCTCTGCGGTAACACCACGTTTCAAAAGCACCGATTTTGCAATGATGCTCTTTTAAGGAGCCTCGAATCACATCCATATTTGCAGCAGAGAAAGCGTTAGCTCGTAAGATCTAAATGTAGTAATGGATTATGGAAATACATATTGTTGATATTTATTTGTTTAACTCTATAGGACCATAGGAATATGCCCGAAGGACCCACGGGAATACGCTAGCCCATCATTTACTAAAACCCTACAGGTATTGACCTACATACTTTTGTATGTAGAATTTATGTCAGAATTTTAACCGATCTATAAATGAAGTAAAAACAAACAAACTCCAGCGGGTATAAAATATCATACATGTAACCCGTATGTGGCACGTTGTCATTTACATTCACGCCTTCGTTCGCTGTTCAAAGAGCACGCACGTCGCCAACAGTGTGAAATCTTGACGTGTCCATGCAAACTGGCTAACAAAACAATGTCGTTCGTGATCTCAAATATTTATTATTAGATTTTATTGTTCAGTCTTATTATTATTTGTATACTTTCAATCTATGATACCCTCTAAGTGTAAAAGATTGAAAACATCCCTCTCCAAAAAAGTAAAAGTTCATAATATTTACACCAAAAGAGTGAAAATTCACTAGCTAAGGATTGCCTGCAAGGATCACTCCTGAAATAACAATGATGGCTGGCTGTAGGCAATCCTTAACGAGCAAAAGGACATCGCCGGATAAGGAGAGAAGGAGGCCCTCTATAATCATCATAGTTATATTTCACCGTCAAGTTTGAGTTGGTGTTTTACAACTACTTTTAACATGTACGCAATGTGTTTTTTATCCTAAAATACACTTGTATCAAGAAAAAATGAGAAAAGTCTGAGAAACTTCAGGGGCATGCTCTCTGGAAAAAGCAAAGCTTAGAGTATTCCTCCATTCCAATGACCATTTATTACTTAAATGAAGAAACAGGAAGATGTTGCATAGCTGCCCTTTGTTATGGAGCTTGTAAGTGACGTCTAGACATGCCTTTTGTCCTTCATAAGCTACAAAGAGGCTACACGAGGCAGCCCTTAATAACAATACCCAAATACCATTAGCTTATGCTACAAAGATTTGGATTATAAAACTGTCTTCACACAAAGCAGACTCTGGAATACCACACAATGGCCCGCATAAGACATGGCCCATGACCGCGCTATTGATATCATGAGCAAAGCTATATAGCTAGCTAGCTAATAAAATCACAATTTCCATGGCACAGTTCAATAGCTTTCATTCACCATTGTATTGAGCAAATACATCACCTTGTATTTTAGTATGATTTATGATACCCAGGACATGCATGGTCAGCTGTTGTTAACATGTGCCCATCCAAGGCTACTAAACTGAGCCCTTGATACTGATAGATTAGCATGCATGCCTTACCACATAGCGATGTGGTATGGTATGTATGTAATAGGTTGTTGTTGTTTATGGCAATTCCATTTAGTGTTCAGGCCCCCAGAAAACAAAAATACAAAAATGAGGTCTTCCCCCCCCCAAAGAACCAGAATGCCACTCATATATATGTTGCTAAATAATATAACGCATATCCTTGCAAAGCGGCATTGTGGTTCTGGGGGGGGGGGGATGGTTCATATTTGGAAATTTCAATTACCCATTGAAGCCTGTATTATAATTTTACATAAAACCGACTTTTAGGGAATTTATGTAAAGTGGGATTTTTTGAAAACCGGCAAAAGTTAAACTTTGAACATGTCCCTTTATAATGCAGAACGTTTCAAGTTCATCTGCTCTCATGAAAACTATAGAGGGCGGCCTCCATTCCTTATCCGGCGATGTCCTTTCACTCTTTTGGAATGACTTTTCACTAAGTTTCACTTTTTGAATGAAATTAACTCTTTTCTAGTGATTTTCACGAGTTTCACTATTTTGAAGAGTGAATTTTCTGAGTAAAGAATATTAAATTTGTGGAAAATATGAATTTCAGGACAAACTTTGAATTTGTGGACAGTTTCTTTTTAAATAGAATGAATAAATGTTTGAGCCCAAAGATCTCATGGAAACGAACACATCTCTATTTGCCTTTTAAAGTTTTGGTTAAGAGATAGATTAAGATCAGATTTTACTTGTGCTGCCTTTCATGAATGAAATGCAGAAAATCGATTTCAGTCAATTACAACTGAATGGAATTGCTGAGTGGACTTAATTATTTTAAACATGAGGACAGGAGTAGAAATAAATGAGTTAAATGACCACTTACGCATCGAATTCCATCCGCGTAATTAAATAGTTCCCGCATCCAAGTGATTAAGCCCCCGACTTGCATAAACTTTTCTCAAAAAAATCCTTTAATTATATCGACTGCGAAGTTCGAAGCTGTTGAATTATAATATACATTGTATATAATTATAATTTCAGTATTAAGATCCTGGTACTATTTTACAAACATCTGTCCTGCGGCATGCTAAAAGCTGCTTTTTAGTGTAATTGTATTAACACTTGATCAAGGTGTCATTTTCAATTATTGCAAAATCATGTTGAAAATCCACATAATTTCCCAAATATATAACAAACTCAATTTCATCTCAGATCCCCGTCCATGCCTGCTACATTCCTATAAAGCATTAATAAACGTTGCACCTGTCAGATCAATAACTTTACACATATCTATAGAAATCGACAAAGGCAATGGTATGTGAATTGTGTGACTGCGTGCTTTCCAGCACCTGTCAAAAAGCATGACAGGTGCGTAATGGATGGTGGCAGTGATGTCACTGCCGCCAGCTAGCAGTCAGTCAAAATAATGTATATTAACTTCTCCCGTAATTTCCACACAATTAAGTTGAAATGACTGCAATGTGGATTGATTTCAGTATGCTTTTCTTTGGCGAACTCACTTTTTAAAAGTCCTTTTGAGTATAAACCAAAGTTGATAAAAGCTTTCAAACTATTTTTTTTGGAAATATTCTTGCGAAAATGTACGGCATGTATAACGGAATTTTATGTTGCCGATTCGCGACGAAATAAAAAACCCTGTTTTAGGGCCAACCGACCCTGACTTTTCAGTTTTTAAGATTTTTTTTTTTTTTAATTTTTAAAAGGTAATTATATGTAATATCAGCAATGTTTAGCCAAAATTATCAAATTTTGGCAATTTAGAAAATTTGTTTTTAAAAATTTTTGATTTTTCTCTTGATTTTTTAAGATGTTGGGGCTATTTTAGGCCAATTTGAGCTCCAAAAAAGGGCGAAAAAAATTACAAAAAAAAGAAAAAAAAAAAAAAAACAAAAACGTTTTTTTTTAAAAAATTCGCCCCCCCCCCCGACCGACCGACCCTACTGGAAGGCCCGCGGCCTTACTACGCCAGTAGCTTATGTATCAAATCGAATTAAACAATAAATGTGAGGCTTTAGAAAATGGCAATATATGGTTATTCCATATGAGATTCAATATTTTTTTTGTGTTCCCAATAATTATTTTCCAGAATTTGGAGTCAAAACCCTCACAGTTTTACAAAATGATATTGCGAATCTTCACGCTGTCGAGTAAAAGGTGTAAAAGGTGTAATTTGGGGGAAGCAGAAGTGGATACACAATCATAGGTAATCATTTTGGTAAATTTGTTTGAAACACATGCAAAACTAAGTTAAGATCCTAACGCAATTTTTTACATGATTTCTAAACAACAAAATGGTATTACGATAAAATATCGGGGGAAAAGTCCGTATTCAAAAAAGAAATTCGTCATGCTTTAAATCTTTGTCCATGAATAAGTCCTACTAAGGAAGGACCCCTAAATTGTTTCTTTCCTATTTTGGTTTGCTACTTGTAAAATTAGAAACATAACTTATTATAATGAAGACACCAAAGCTAAGAACATTCCTATTCGAAGTCCTTTTTCTATTGTTGTAAAAATAACGAAACAAAAATTGAAAGGGCGTTAATGGTAGGACTAAGAGTTAAACCAACAACAAACTTATTTTGTGTACCTCAAGTTGTTTGTTTGTCAACGATATCGTTGATACGTATCGTATAATTCATGTACGGTTTACCATTGGTTGCAGGCTTTTAAAGAAAATAATACAAAGTTATGCTTATTCGTGGGAACATGAGATGTCAGTTTTACAAAAGATCAGAAATCTAGAGGGACATTGAAAGGCGGCAAAGCAACCGGTTGATGGAAAACGGTGCAAATTAGTTTGGAGCAATTTCTTATTAACGATAGGAAAATCCCACGTAACATGATGCAGATCTTATACTTAATAAAAACAAACCATAACGTTTCCTCAAAACAACGAGCGGAACACTTGGTATACTTTCTTTTAAAATCATGTATAGCTTAAATTATCGTATTCGTTAACTTAAGGGTGCTGTGTTTTGTTTGGCTTTTAATTTTGATATTCTAACAAGTCGAAGACAAATGCCTGTTTGGATATCGTGTGGATAAAGGGGCGTTTTTAGTCTTCAGGGATAATATGAATTGGTATTCCTATAACTGAATAAATCGCAATAATATGTCATAGTTTATAAAATATTGGCGATCCCCGATCTGAATTAGCTAAAACGTACAGGTAAAAGTATAAATGTCATCAGAGCATTTTGTATATTTTCTAATTTAAGCCCATGATATACTTCCAGTCGCAGCGAGCGATCGGCGTGCTCAACATCGGATTCTGACCAAAATCAAGTCTTACTCATGCTCACGAGCAGAAATCGCTCGCAACGACTGGAAGTATATCACGGGCTTCAAAGGTCGAGTTGGTGACCTTTTAGCATTAGCTTTCGTTTTGTCATATTCTCCGGAAATCATCTATTATTGCTTTAATGATTTTATAATGATACGGTAAATGTCAGGTCGTATATTATTCACGCTTTTGCTTCTCGTCTCATCATGGACCATCTAAGAATAAAAATGAGTCGTCAAAATTGAATTTATGCTTTAGAATGCTTATATAAGACAGACAAGTATCAAAAACAATTGTGGATAGCTTATTTAATTTTATATATTGACGATATCATTCAATTATTATCTTGAAGATATAACCGAACGTTAAAGAAGGTATATTACAGCGAACATTCGTGTACATGTATACAGGAATATTTGTTCATATAAAGTAGAAAGGGTGGAAGAGCATTTGGTTCTGGGGCATAGAGGCACTGATTCAAATCACAGTTGAAAAACTTGAATAAAGCTCACTCTCCAAATTAAACCAGTGGAAAAAGTGCTGGAAAAGAGTGAAAGAGTGAAATGAAATGGAGGATAACACTTTTTGAGTTGTAAAATCTCACTCTATAATGATCGTGAAAGTGAATTGTTCAATCCGAAAATAGTGGAACACTTATCAGAAAGTCAACTTTTGCAGCCCTTAAAGCATAATAGCACAGTCCATATTATAGAGGCGCCCCCATTTCAAAAATATTGAGATTTGTGTCGCAGTTGCATGGTAATTGCCTAGTAAACCTGTACAACGTGTGAATGGTAAGGTCTGTATGTTCGGCAATTGGTAATTAGAATAATATATCGGGCATTTGTTTCCGATAATAACGTACGGCGCTTGGAAACGTCCTTGCCAGACGAACTAGCCTGAAATAGCGTCATTAACGTATCTACGCTCATTCATAGCTGTTCCGTCGGTTTCCGCAAGTCATATTAGAGTCTTTTCGTGAGGTGGCGCTCTCTCATATGGACGGACAGAATTTACGTTTCCAGGCCGTAGTTAAAATACAGTCGGAGATAACTACAAATGCCCTTCTGAATACCAATACGCAATTTTGAGGCATACCGTCTTTCGCAGGTACAGTTTACTGGACAATTGTGGAAAACTGTGGAAAAATCCAAAACTTTTGAAAATTGGTACCCTCTACCAAAAAGTAAAATGAAGAATGTATATTCGCTACAAATTATGATTGTTCGACCCTCTCTCGTGTTCATTGTGAAGAGGACAAACAAGTCCTTAAAAAATACTCTTTATGAAAAAGTAAGAAAGATAAAGGCGTGACATCAATTGGTGTCGACTACACGTGTGACGTCACCCTTAAAAACACGGCGTCCACGCGCAAAAACCTAAACTTCCGTATCATAATTAATGTTGTGCGCGGTAGGTGTACATCTTAATGTGCGTGTGTCTAACTGTATCCAAACTGATATGAGTTCGTATGCTGTATTTGCCACATGGACAGCGTGGGACATCAGTGTCTAATACTGCCTATTTTTCTCTGAATATTTTTGGTAATCTGAAAGACTTTAATTAAGTATTTGATACGTTTCAAGGATTATATTAATTTTTGTTTTACATTCTGAATATATGTGGAGTTTGCGGTCAAATGGTTTCTGTTTCGAATTTTATCTTTTATGTCAAATAGCGGTGCGTACGGAGGCCGTCGTCCAGGGGGGCAAAAATTTTCCAAGTCGTCTTCCCACCAGAGGGGGCAAAATTCGTAATTCGTATGAATTGCTCCAATTATTAAAGCCTGAATTTGCGAAATGCGCGTAGGGCTTCGAAAATCCCAAAATTTACTTTAATTTGGGGGGGGGCCCAAATTTAGTCTTGAAATTTGTCAAAATTGCCCGAAAAAGAGGGGTGAAATGCAATGTTGGTTCATATTGTCCCGCTTTTTCGAGCCAGATGGCGTGGGCACTTGGCCCCTCCCCGGTCAGTACGCCACTGAGAGGAAGCCATAACAGTGAAAACGTTCGATAATCTACCTTTCAAAAGGTGTAATTAGGTCGAGTCATTTGCACTTAGAATAGGGCGACTTGTTTGTGTCTGTCCTTTATTTCAAAATATTTGCACTAGCGCACACCCTGAGGCATAGTTACGGCATTGTACGGCATACTTCAATCGCCACATCTCGTGAGCAAAATACATGAGTGGTAATCTTTAGACCTATATCTGTAAAGCTATTGCCCATTTTTAAATGACCGCAATTGATATTACACCCACCTCTTGTGTGAATACTTGGTTCATGTAGCTTTTACAGAAAGCTCGTAATCTGCACATTTAGAATAAACTAGCCTTGTTGATACCTTAAAGGGTCCTCCACATTTAGAATAACCTTGTTGTTATTACCTTAAAAGGGGCCATGGTCGCGATCGGTATTTTGTATCCAATATGCATAACTATGTAATTTTTTCATTGCTCGACCAAAATGGGCAAATTTTCGCTTATAATATACACCCAAACCAACATCATTAGTCCTTAAGTAGATTTCACAGGGTAACTGGAAATTAGTAGATTTTTTCAAACACCAAAATGTTGACCACGTCCCGTAAAATTTGGGTTCTGGGGAAAGGCTATTAGCGATCGGTGGCATGGATCTTTAAGATACCGCTTCATAGTTATCAGAATGTCGGTGGTTTGAATTCGCCCAGGTGAACATGATTTTTTTTCAGCAGTTAATTTAAGTCGGTCACGGTCACATATCGATGTCTATTTTCTTTTCATTCGTGATCATTAAAATATAGGATTTCCTGGTTATTTGAAATAGATCTTATTAAGTATCCTTTTGACATTGTACCTTTATAGTCAAATATGAATTGATTATATATATATGACAAGGTATTTTAGAGTGCGTGGTCCTGGTTGCATACCCTACACGTTACGCTTGCAATCTGTGGTTCTGGGTGGAATATCCTACACGAACATCTACGTCCACGGTTGCTGTTGTTCTGCCGTTGTATCTGACGTTTGTGCCTTTGTAAACGGCCAAATAATCTTTCTATCTTGCAACAAAATGCTTCAATCTATAGTAGGCAATTCCTTCCCCTAGTACGTTAGAACTCTGAATATATTTCCTCCATGATTGATTAAAGCAGGCAACCTTAATGAAAGCGGCATTATCCAAATCAGTTTGATTGAGTTTACTTTGAATACCATCGCTCGTAGACATTCGACATACGTTCATCTCAGTGAGGGGTGTTTTAGTCATAGTATGCCCAATTCTAAAGTGCTGACCGGTTGTGTGACTTTTAAGTCCTGAAGCGCGATTGATACTTCAATCAAAATACGCAACCTTACGTCTGTTGTGAGGCTAACATCGGGAACTAAGCCCCTGGAGAGAAAAAGAGAGTGAGCCTCTTCAGTCAAGTGGATATAAACATCAAGTTGGCCAATAAAGACACAGGAGATGAGAGGAACACGTCTAGGCTGTGCGCTGTTATCCTTCAAAATACTCTGCATGAAAGACGGAGCAACAGAGAAGTCCCACTATGTTTTATGCATTTAACACAATTCGATTCTGTGGGTAACACATCTTAGGTTTATAACACCTTGTTCTCACCCGAGGATGAGCTCGATATGATGAAAAGGTTAACAATTAAAACACTATCGTTGCCGCAATCTTGATTGGATAAAAGAGTCCTAGTAAAATATCCAGGTCCGGGCTTAAAGCCTTAATGAGCATCTGCAAACACTTGGAGTAAAACAAATCGTCAAAAGAAATAAACTTGACTTACTTTTTTTAATTCTATGGAGATTTAATACCGCGTGCAAAGTAGTGAGTGGTGAAATCGATAACACCTGTATTGTTCTTTAAGTGGCGATGTGTTTTTGTTCTTGTCAAGAACCTCTTTCTAGAATTTCTCTCTTTTCAGTGGTACATAATGTGAAAAGTATAAAAGCATTCTATTGACCTTTAACTGCTTGTAGGTATTTACAAATATGTATATGGTAGTCGACCATGAAGTATTGCTTAACTGTAAAAACAGTAATGTTTTACTATTCAGAACCATTGTAACGGAAATACCTACAACATTAAAAGCTTATTTCATGATCTTGTGTGTGCAAACGCTATGTGCTGAATATGTATTAACGCTATAGGATCGACATTTTTGAGCCTCGCGCATGCTCATTTGATAGTTATCTCAACATCGTACACCGCCAAGCGGAATTGATACTTTCCAAATCAGTAATCGCATGCGGTAAACAGTTCATAAGCCTTCTATTTCTTAAAAGAAACCGCTTGCTAACTACTAACCTGCCAAATGTTTGCTAACGCGTCTTAAGGCAGCGTCTCAAGCAACTGTTTGAAACCCAATGCGTGAATTTCAACGTCTTCAAACTTGACTGTTCACTACAGAGTCAACTTTTAGGTATTGTTTCATTCTGTAAGCAGACGTCTTGTATTTCACCATCTCTGTCCTAACTTTACAATCGCGATTTGAAATTTGCTGTTATGTGGTGCCACAGCTACATTTAATGTGTGGATATTTATACCTTCGATCTCGTCGTCGATGTCTCTGGATAATTTACTTTTGCAGCATTTTATTACACAAAATCTTTTATAGGGAGCAGAATGGTGTACATGTTATTCGGACAATGTTTTAGTTGTTTCAATATAATCTACTTCAATTAAAAAGTGTCTTTTTTCATATCAATGACGTCACGGTAATACTAAACAGAGGTCACCGTGTGTGTATGCGTGTGCGTGCCTTATACTCAGCTATCGTGCCTGACAATTACCACAACACATCTCGCGCTGGTCGCATTAAGTGCCCATCCATCCCAACGTATCGTGTTAGATCAGCTGTTTTGATAGACAAATTCTCATAGACTCACACATTTTGTTGTTTGTATCAATGAAACGTGCCATTACTGGATTGAATTTATTTCACATTACTGGAAATACGCACAAGGAACAACAATAATGGCTTTCCGTAGCCATTCAGCGTCTATATCGTTCTCTACTTCGTCGGTGGTTGCAAAAGCTGCGGCGCGTGTGGCCAGTCGTGTGGCTCACCTTTCTAATATCGCCAGTCCTGGTACTTCTTCTGAAACTCGGAGTGAGAGGGCTTCTACTGGATCTCTTGCGTTACCTCCCGAGGAAGCCGCGGAACTTGATGATGACATAAGTCCTCTCATTCGGCGAAGAGCTTATAGGTAATGTTAATTTTAATGCATACTTTATTGTTTCAAGATACATTAATGAAAACTTGAATAGGTAGACCAGTGCAAAGTCGTACAGACATGATAGGAGATAAATAGAATGCTAGCTAACTTGGATGACTTGAATCCCTTACGCCCCTAGAGGAAAATGACTACCAGCCTGACCATCACCGCAAAAAAAGGAGGTTGCGTCATTGGTCTTGTAAGATCTAGAGCAATTTCACACTAAACACAAGGTAGTGGTCCGCTCCGTGATTTTTGAAAAGTGGCAAAAAATGGCATTTAGGAATTTAAAGGATATGAGGAGAGAATTAGGTACGGCGTATGCGGAAGAGAGAGTCAAATATAAAGATGAATGGGTGGATGAATTGATAAAGAGATGGATGGGCGATTTTTTTATGAATGCAGGGAAGGTCATGAATAGATGGGAATAGAGATGGATCGAATAGATAAAGTTGATGCAAGATGGGTGAATGAATTGAATGTTTAAAAATGCTAGATTGATTCTGGCAGTAATGTTTTTGGCTATAAAAATTATAATAATTTGGCAATAATTGCAAATAATATAATAATACTTTGGCAAGAATAAAATCAAAAAGTTCTTATTCAAGGACACACACATAAGTGAAATTTTTTTAAAAATCAAGAAAAAAGTACATTAAAAAGAAGTATTTACGTAAAGCTTATTTCCTTATCTTTCTTTAGTGAATAAGGTGGATTGATGGATGGATGGATGGATGGATGGATGGATGGATGCGTATATACACTCATATATACACGTATGCATACATACGTACACACATACACACATGACACATACATACATAAATAAATCAATACATACATACATACATACATACATACATACATACATACATACACACAGACGTGCATGTGCATAAAATAGATACATACATAGACAGACCGACGGATAAGTTGATGAATGGATGGAAGGATGGATAGATGAATAAAGTGAGCGAGTTGGCCCAAAAGTGTGTTTCTCATAAACGTATTCAAAGCGTATTGACTTGGACTTTAAGGCACACAGCTTACGTGGTTGCGATCTACCTGTATTGGCAATTGCTATCTTTTATTCATTATATTTCATTAGTTTCTTCGGTCACTGAAATTGTAGAACGTTTCCACTGTCAGACATCGACCGTCTCTATTTTGTACTGATCCATTTTTGCAAAACTGTTTTTTACGCTGCCAAAATAGCTATCTGACTGATGGATGACCTGCAATTGTCGTTGCTAACAAAAATTCATAGAGTTGCAGCTCGCGAATGTACATTGTTATTGGGAAAATCGAGGAAAAAATCGTAGTGAATATTATCAGGTCATGCAATTGACGGAAACATATGCATGCAATTGATGAATATGTTATGATATACAGCTGTTCGCTTGCAGAATACACCTATAGAACAGTGTATACGAATAATTATGTTACATACGCAGGCATTCAGGATATTCACTGAAATGCAATCATTGCGGTATCGAGTTATGAATTTATATTTTAAAGAAAACTCACAAAAGCTTACAAACCTATAAGTTTGTAACGAACGTACTTGCTCACACACGCAATTAAAAACACACCTATCCATGGGCAGAGAGGAACAGCGTGTAGCTATCCAAACGATAATGTGTGTGCGTGGGGTGTAAGTGTAAAATCCAATAGTGGGGAAAGGTATTTATATAGCACACACACACACAGACAATTGCAAGCAAACAGTTTATACTGGCATAAAGAAATTCCTGCACACACAGTACACACGCTCGCAATCACACATACTCACATACCCTCCCACATAAATCAAACCGTATAAAATACCCTTTATTCACAAAGATGGCATTTAAAAATAACCCCGCCTTTTTGCAACGTTTTTTTAACGCTTTAGCAGATACTGGAAAACAAGAGACACAAGCATGAATACAGAATACATTTCTGTTATCAGCTCCTTTGTAGTGTAAATATATGTTTAGCCTATTTTAATAATAAAATTTTCCACATTCTCCCCGTTTTGTATAAATTTAACGCCTGATTTTGCAATGTTTTAAGCAAATTAAAGATAGTAAATATCATATTTCTAAAACCTGAAATTGAGATCGCATTTTGCCATCTGTTGCAAAACTGATAATTGGAGATCACTTTTCAATTTTACTGCAATTGTCGTTTACATTATTCACCACCTCATCGTGTGCTTTTCCATCGTGAAGTATGTAATAAGAAAGGTGTTGGCACGTAGCCATATCAAAAAACGTATAACATTAGATATTATAAGGAATGATGTACACTTTTAGCTATGCAATATTGTGTGATATTGTTAGTAGTGTCTGTAGGTGCAGATTAAGGCAATATTAATTTGCTAAATCAGAAAATCGAAAAAAAAAAAACATCAAAAATTAGATTGTTACATGTTTGCAACAAGTACAGGTACCCTAACATATCCTGCAAAAGATAAGGCCAGAAGCAACCTAATAAGGACAAAATCGGATGTATTTGTCCTTACTGTCCGTACGGACACTTACTACAACACGTAACTGAACGTAGAACATATCTTTGAACACTGGCGTTTTCTTTCTTTTCTTTCAATTCTTCAGTTGGAAAAAGTAACTTATGGGAATTCTAAAGACTTATCCTTCACTTATAAGCAAATTTCAAATATTTTGACTTTTTCGGATGAATCACCGGTACTTAGTGCCTTTAAGTGTGGGCTACTTACTCAATACGATATTGAATATGGAAACAACAATTCCTTTCTTTTTATTCCAATTTTGATTGATTTCATCAACAATAAGTTTTTAAATATCGATTATTTAAATTTAATACAATACCGATGATTTCTTTATTAGTAAACATAAAATAACGCATAGTACCTGAGGGCGTCGCGTTATCGTATGGATGTGCCCATCGCAATTTGTGTGAAGACGAACTGTCCAATATTGCTTTACAACGAAGTGGAAAACAATGCCATTTGCAGACTAAACTCTGTCCACTATAAAAACAAATAAGAATGGACAATCTATAA
This sequence comes from Ophioderma brevispina, assembly GCA_023653785.1. Classification (NCBI taxonomy): domain Eukaryota; kingdom Metazoa; phylum Echinodermata; class Ophiuroidea; order Amphilepidida; family Ophiodermatidae; genus Ophioderma; species Ophioderma brevispina. The sequence goes on from JAMKCH010002717.1 coordinate 26,419, forward strand.
TGCATTGGAGGGAAGGAATCGCTGTGGCTTAAAAAGGAAATCACTTCCACTCACACAAAGAACAAAACTACATAACCCTATAAGACAACCTTGTAATAATTTGGTAAAATTAACTATGTAGTTTTAAGGATGTAATAAATATGTGATTTTGACCGAATTATATAAAATTTTACTAATTTGGTACATAATAATTATGAGCTTCAACGCTTACAAACCTGTGTATTGTTCTATAGCAATGGTGATATTGCCTCTATACGGTTTCAAAATGAGCTATCCTTGCTATTAAATGCATTTCGTGGTCCTAATACCTTCGTTTTTGTTTATGGTTCACTAGATATCCTCAAGAAAAGCTTGTTTCCAAAATTTCAGTTGATTCTGAAGGTGCGTTGTGATGTTATGAGCAAATGTTCATATCACGCTGCCCTATAGGCCACTGCCCACTGTGTTGAAATTCTTGTCCGTTTACGGATAGAAATAAAATACAAGATTACGATTTTCTTCTATAGTATGTGGAATATGCACATAAGATTCGGCACACATACTATACTTATGCCACCAGCTCATATGATATGAACATCTCAACTTGTTTGAAATTGTGGGGACGAGGCCTCGGTTGTGGATCACGAAATGCCCCTTTAAAGTCTCAAAATAGCTATCCTTGACATTAAAGACCAATAACGAAAGACTCTTGTCCATTGCAATTAATAGTTATTTGATACTGTTCAACCAATTGTTGATTTTGCTTAGCTACTCTGCAAAGATTATTTGCGTGTGCAAATACTTGAATACTATAAAAATATTACATTCTACCACTACGATGGGGTTAATGGAGATAGCAGATAACACAAATTTCGCTTCAGAAATAAGCAATTAATGACACGAAGACTAGGAATCATTTTGAATGGCGAGTTTTTATTTACCTACGTGTCCCAGCTGTATTTACTCAACGTATTTCTCTGGCGATCTACCACTGCATATTTGAACAGATGAAATAACAGATACGCAAGGTATATAGGATAGGAATAGTATCGTAGAGCCTATTTTTGTATTTTAAAGCTCACATATTTTTTTGTTTATAGGTGCCACTAAGAAAGATAGTAAAAACAATGTGTAATTATTTTAATAAGTACTAATTTGTTTGCCACACTCGATGATAGCACTTTATTTGCAGCGCATTTTTAATAGTTTTACTAAAGTTAGTAAAGCCGTTTGTTGTTGTTGTGCAGCCGACAAGCTGAATGACAAATAACGCACTCATATGTCAATTTGATGGACATTACTTAATTAAAGCAATATTAGCACTATTTTTTTGAAGAGCGCCCCTCTCAATTTTTCAAAAATTTGGAGATTTTTTTTACAAACTATTGCATTGGTAACTGACTAGTAAACTATACCTGTGAATGGTTAAGCTCGAAAATTGTCTATGTGTCACAAACGAAGGAAATTTTGTATACTAGAATAATTATTATCGGGGATCCCCGATAATAATACAACGGCTGCTGGAAACGCCTTCCAATGTAAATACCGGGAAATAGCGCCATGTACGTGTCTACGCCATCCATTAGTTGTTGTAATAGTTCAGGCAAGCCAAGTTAGAGGTTATTTTCTCGAGGTGGCACTATTGTCCATCATGGACGGACATAAACGTAGCTTTCCAGCTCTGCCGTTAATAAGTCCCAATCTGGGATCCCAATTCTAATTACAAAATCGCTTATGTTGTGATAAATACGCATTTTTTAGCATTCTCGTTCGCAGGTAAGTTTCCTAACAATTACCAACGTAACTGTGGCAAAAATATCAAATTTTGAATTGGGGCGCTCTTCAAAAAATGTGCTAATATTGCTTTAATAACAAACTATAAATTCATAATTCGTCTTTAAATTTGTCTTTTTCAGTGTGGCAGTCCAGTATCTTGTAATGCACTGGAAATAACAAATCAATGACAATTTTGTCAGTCATTAATTTTTCATGCAATTTCAAAATTGAAAATTTCTGTGATGATTAAATTAATTGTAAATGCTACAAAATGCTAGTTAAACATTATAACAGCATTTTCAGGTTGATTTCCTCGAATGATCAAAAAATCTGTCTGCATGACTAATTTTAATTTGTCAAATAAGACTCAATTCTTGACAAATTAATATTTCTAGTGTGGCAGTCCAGTATCTTGACCACTAACAAAATTTTGGAATGGTGATTGCTCTGAACTCAATGGCCTTTCGGTATTTCCTCCATGTTGAATACGATATCGCCCAGTCCTGGCCGTACCAACTTGCGCGTATTGTGGAATGGAATACAAATACAGTCGTAAAAATTAGTGGTGATTGTGATTTTTTGTCCTTGCTTTCTCTCAGCATATTGTAGATATTCTAAATTTCGATGCGCCCAATCCATACTGTCGTATTTTAACAAAACAACGTGTTTCCCGAGAAAATCGCATTCAAATCTTACTCCGACATTTCATGTCGATAATACGGTAAAACGAAGCATAAAAGAAACATCTAACTTTTACTGTTGTGAAGAAAACATTTAAATTCTCATATTAACCATTAATCCAAACTTAAACTGCAATGATGATCTTATTAGGCTACAAAGTTATAAGTCTGTATGTGAAATCACAATAATGTAATATTGCAAAATACGGAACGCATATACAAATTACAACCGTTGTTTTCAATGTGCGAAATAGATCCACTATGTGAAAAGCTTGTTTAACGAAATAACGTGCAAATACGTCAACAAGGTCTGTATGTGAAATCCCTTTATTTTAGAATCGGAGGCAAAATAGAACGCTATATCAAACACGTGTGAAAATGAATGGCGATTTAAAATACGACAGTATTTGAAATTCGGACATGATGATTTTCAGGAAATGGACAAAAATCGTAATTGGATAAACTCACTTTATTAGCATCCTCACATTTTGAAACTTTGGTGGGATGGCAAGAACTCGATGAACTAAGTAAGTAGGCGGAATTTCGCAAAACCTCAAAAATGTGAAATACGGACAGTATGTGATGCGGGCGCGTATTTTTTTGGTGTCATTAACCTATTATTACTTATTAGGAACCAGAAAAACAACATTTTTCAATGGTGGAGTAACCTTGAAATGTGGCAGTCATTATCCGAAGGATATCAGTCCCCGGGGGCACTGACATTGGAAAAAGGTATGGGTATGTGCCGGCCCTTAAAGGAACCCGCCTTTCGCGTCTCCCCCATCAGTTCCAAGTCCCCCAAGTGAAGGCACATTCTTAGGTCCCTTTTCATCAGAAAATTTTTGCCTCAGACGCGAATCTTAGCCAAATTTCAGCACCCCAGCCTGCAAATTTCTCAAAATTTCAGTTACCAAGTATCAGTCCAATGATGAACGAAGCCTACCCTCAAGGCTTCCACGTTAGCCTAGTGCGGGTTTTGAAAGGGACCCTGGGAACTAGAGAACGACTACAGCAAGCAATAAACGCAATAACTTTCCACATGTTTCGTATTCGAATCAATCAGTTTTGTTGTTTAGTTGTATTTGCTGATCTTTTAAACCGTGTTGGTTATTATATATTACTAATTTGTATTAAACGGATAGCCCTTTTTTGTTTTGTTCTTTTATATTTTGTGTGGTGTGGTTCATCTTACTTTCCACCATCAAACCTTTGTACCATGGTAAAGCAATAAATGAAATTATTGGTGGGTGTTTCGTAACTAAGCGATACTATTATTACCACCCACCGGAGTACTTAATGTATATCGATGCACGTTGTTCTTTAAAAGCCCTTTTGGACAAAAAGCAATTGTACTATGTACTTTCTTAAAGGGAATATTGATTTTTTATATCATATATGTATATTCATAAATATTTCTTGTTATTATTCGACTGATGAACGTGTACTTAAACGTGAAGCTCAGGGGGTAGGAAGTACAAAGTTTCGCATTATATCACTAACGTACCTTAAAGCATTATTAAATGCACTTTTAACAAATCACGTAGCGGACCCCTGCCTTGATTTAGGGGGAATTTGCCCTAGATCTAACAAGAAAGATAACGCTAGCTCCTTTTTTTGCGATGATCGTCAGATTTTCCTCTATAGGGACTTTAGGGAGAGGAAAATTTGACAATCCCGACAAAAAGTGAGGGGGTAGGTCGGTAGCGGTATTTTGTTGTCAGATCTAGTAAGCAATTCCCACTAACCAAGGCGGGGGTCCGTTCTGTGATTTTTGTCAGGTGGGTTTTGAAGGTTTAAGGGACATTAGGGTATATCTTCGATCTTCGAGTAGGTGAAAATATTGAAATTGTATTTTTCATATTTTTTTTCCGATTTTAATAATTTTAAACCAAAATCAAACGTTTGCAAAGGCCCTGACTTTAAACTTACGGCATTATGCGTAATCCCAATACTAGGCTAATACAAGCCTACTAATAATAGTGATAATCAGACCCTGTCTCTGAATATAAGATGGCTAACTTTGAAATCGGTTCTTGTCGGCTTGCCATGATGTTGTCTTTTGATTATCAAAGCTAGAAAATTGTGCAGACTCTTACAATCTTTAATCACAGTGTGTACATAAAATCGAACGTACGCCCATAACGAGAACACGCAGACTTCAGCGTTCACCATTAACTTAAATTACTTGATATGAAAAAAATGTTTATGTAGGAGGACGTATACTGTATAGGATAATTCTAGGACACATTATTCTGTGCCACTTTTGTATAGAAACACTTTTGTTAGGTTGTTACTAACTATATCCCCTCTCTCACTCCCTCCCTCTCTCTTTCTTTCTTAAATAGTGTTTGCTTTTTTTTCTCGCTCTTGTTCTCTTCTCGCGCTAATAGATGGCATTTCTAATTTACACAAAATTAGAATCGGAATATCCAATATAACAAAAACAAATCAATTAGGTTGATGGAAGTCCTGTCGAATCTCTTTAATTTGTTCAATATTCATGACATTTTTATTGCTTCCATGACATTTGCCAAATGAATTAAACGAATGCATTTTGTTTAGGTGCTGATTACATTCGGGTTATCGACAACGTATATTTACCATTCAAAGACTTAATTGGGGCGAAGTGGCTGATAGAATCATCAATCAAAGACCTTTTTAAATCCTCCAAATCACTAACTTTACAACAAACGGCAGACAGCTAGACAAAATTATGTCTTTATTCTATAATGCTTACTGTTTGAGAACCATCGTCATGGTCGTATAGTGATTGCCAATTGTGGCGCCAAAATGAAAAATTAGTAATGATTATAATTAAACTTACCTCTCATAGCCACTGACAGTTCAACAACCGATGACAAATTTACGCAGTATTCGAAAATGAGCAAGCCGAACTCAGTTTGTCTCTATATAATCTGCTAAATCAAATCGCCGTATGAACTGATGGTGCTGGGTAATTACATTGCCTATCTTTAGAAATGATCCCAGATGTCATATTTTTAACTGAAGAATGGGTTCCCCCGTAAACTGGCACCAACGATAGACTCGCGGGAAATTAAGGTAATGGCCTAGCATTAGGTCAATCTAAAGATGAATAACCGTTGTATTAAAATACGTAAGTAGTCAAACCATTGGTTTTACGTGTTACGTTCAATTTTGGCTAACATACAGGAAGAGTAAAAAAAATAAACCTGGATACAGAGAATATATTCATATTTCTAAACTACGAAGCACCAAACTTAATTACGAATTGGAATTCTGATTGCTAAACCCCTTTCAATCAGGTTCTTTAAACCTTTTAATCAGGTTCCTTAATCATTTTAATCATGTTCCTTCCAAAATGCAACATCAAGGAGTGTCGCTATAGTTGTATTCAAACTTCACCGGCAAAAAAAAGTTCGGCAAAACATTTAAACTATTTTGTGTTTTGACTGTTTAGATCACCAAAGAAAATTAAACAGAATATATGTTTCAACAATTTTACACTATTTATTTATTAACAACCTTACTGGTACATCACAACATTTAAACTATTTTGTGTTTTGAATGTTTGGATCACCAAAGAAAATCATACAAAATATTTGTTTCAACTATTATACACTATTTAATTATTTATTAACAACCTTACTGTTACAACTTCAAGAAAAGACTTCAGTTAACGCAATGCGCTTAATTTTTAAACTTAAATGGCTTGAAGTGAACCGAAGCCTTATATTGATGATGGTTCAGTAAATAGTGTAGAGTTGTTGAAATAAATATTCAAATTTATTTTGGTCATCACATCAAGCATTGAAATACAATAATGCAAAATATAGTACAAGTAAAAGTGAATTTTACAATGTAAAAACAGGGTTACAGAATTTATTAATATAATGTCAAATACAATTTTACGCACATTTAGTTTCTATGTGATAGATTTCATTACACCGTTAAGAGCCAAAATATAACTTTTTGCTCTATTAGCAATGTTATGCCATTGGTTTTATTTTGTTCAATCTTAAAGATACCGTTTTCTTGGAAAATGAATAAGTCATCAAATAATTATGCGAATTGTACAATATTTACAGAGTTGCAGCTGCAATTATTTCCTTTTACAACTGATTTTGCAAGCTGTCTAGTGGTCAATTTGATCTCCTTAGCTACTTCGTATGTAGAAATAAGAGGGTCACTTTTTAATGGAGTGTCCTCACTGTACATCGGTTGTAACTCCTGCTTTCATATTTAAGCAACTTCTAGAAGTATGACCGTGAAACTTGATATCAAATATGTTCATAAAAGCCTATTTTCTCATATCAAATCCCTGTATGAGATTTGCATGCACGCAATTGATAGCACGGAGCTATGATTTGTTTATTAACTTTAGCTCGGGAAACGCAAAGTCGATGACCATATGTAACAATCATTTATTACATTTGATCATGAATTTTACAAGAGAAAATCATTGCCATGGCGTAAGAAGACGTTGAGTGACTTCAATTGCTTTGATTCACTAGTGAATGATGAGAGACATTGAATATCCTTCAATCCTGATTGATTCTGTATAGATTATAACACACATAACTTAAGTCAATGTTTGTGAGAGGCCATCTAAAAAAAACGACGACTTAAAGCCACAATAAGACATTTTTTTTTTTCAAAATTCAAAATGCTCATTTTGTCTCCATAAATGGCAAGTGTTAGGTCATATTAACACCGTATATTGCTATTCTTTATGAAAACAAACACTTAACCATTTGAAAGCGGTCTTGAAGTCTGTGGTGAAGATGCCATTTACGACCGTTTCTAGACCTAAAAAAAGTCGAATCCCGACTTTTATTAGTAAACAAAGCATAAAAATCTTTAAATCAATACGGCGTGTTACGCTCAGCCACTTACAGGGGTCTTTACTTCAACAATTTCCAATGCAACTGTGCAAAACGTGGACTTTGATGAAAAATAGGGGCGAGATTTGCTTAAATTTTGAAGAAATCGCCGATAGTGGCTTTAAGGCTACTTTGTTTGGACTCATATGAATGTATTTTTCATTTTCCAAATATGGCCATGAATATGCATAATCTTGGCATTTTGGATCTGTGAGCGACTATATGTATCTGCAATACCAAATGGGTTAAACGCCCTGTCACATAAACGGACATCAATGAATGAACAAATTAGCGTGGCGAAAACCAGGATCTGGCAAAGAAATGGGGATGTTGAAATAATGAACGAATGACATGGACCGAAGGGAACGTACGATGAACGAGAGACTTGCGGATAGGGAACGTGTCGAGCGCCACCGAACAATACCAAACGCCCATAACGTATGAGTAACACACAAAACGTGCAGTCAACGTTAGTCAAACATGTCAAACGTCGCAGAGAGCGTAAAAGGTTCATGCCTGACATTAGTTCGCATTCGCTTGCCTCACGGATCACAGGTCGCGTAACAGCTACTCGCAACTTCGACATACACACGAAAGATGCATGACCTTGACGGACCTTTCACTGCCCGTTCACTATCCGTTGCCTTCGGCAGTGACGCTTTAGACTTTTGTTAGGTGGACTGTATTCAGACGTTCTGTACGTTCATACGATAGGTATTCGTTAGTCTAAGCATTTTGACCCGTTATGTATTCGGCATCAACCCGTTATAGGCTACATACGTTAAATTCGTCCCCTGTCCGACAGTGATGCGTTAGCCGTCCTCTTCATTATAGCACATCCCGGAGCACATCACTGTCCGGTTGCCTACCATGCCTACCGTAAGTCAACGATAGGACGACTAGCGGACTAATTACGTTCAATACGCACAACCAATGCATGGCAACCGTTGGAAGTTTTGTGCATGCTCAAAACATTTCAACAGACTTGTCGTATATTAACAATCACCACCGTACGAACAATAAATTTGACGGACCTAAAACGATCACAACACGAACATCACCTGTGATCACCGTATCGTCAAAAATCGCGTTCGTTAGGCGTAAGTGGGCGCGATACGTTGATGTGTGACAGAGGCTTGAAGTACAATTCGCGATCACCCCAGCATGTACTCCATCAAATCTGAGATTTGGGAATCATTAGACGTCTCTTGTTTGACTCACGCCTGCACAATATTTCGGATGATTGTATGTCATTAAAGTGATGAATACAAATGTTGTTACGATTGCCTTCAATCATTTTGTATAACACTGCATTGCAATGTATACAGTTACTGTTTATACAGAGTTGGGTTGAGTTCAATCTTAATGAATGTCACACTCACATATAAAAAAGCGACCAGTCAATTCTGGCTAACGATTGACAACACATAAATTTAAAAATACATAGAAATGTACATTTAAAAAAAGAACACCAAACAATCTAAAAGTTACAGAATAGTATTCAGATACATACAAGGATTATTAAAATTTATAAAATTTCGTAATGAGTGAAATGAGTGAAATTTCGTCAAATGAAGCTTTAAGATTAGGCTATGTAAGGGTGGGAGTCTCAGAATAAATATATATTTGTTATAATCCTCATTCTCATGCGCTATTTGAGTGTCTAAATACAAAGCCATTACTGTAATTCATGAATAGGATATAGAACCGTAATCATATGTTTTGTTTTGTACTATAATAACTCTTTCATGGACAACTTCAACCGATATTCACATGACATCCAAGGAATCCAAGAATGAATAACACACGGTAATAAATCGGTTGAATTTCTGCGTGTCTTCTTTTAAATTCCCTATGCACGTCGTCACGTACCAGTAAAAAAAAAAAAAAAAAAAAAAGTTGAGTTCAATCTTAATGAATGTCACACTCACATATAAAAAAGCGACCAGTCAATTCTGGCTAACGATTGACAACACATAAATTTAAAAATACATAGAAATGTACATTTAAAAAAAGAACACCAAACAATCTAAAAGTTACAGAATAGTATTCAGATACATACAAGGATTATTAAAATTTATAAAATTTCGTAATGAGTGAAATGAGTGAAATTTCGTCAAATGAAGCTTTAAGATTAGGCTATGTAAGGGTGGGAGTCTCAGAATAAATATATATTTGTTATAATCCTACAGTTCGTTTTAAATTCTGTAAAACAGCGTTAGTTCTATGCGATATTTTAACAATGCTCATTCTCATGCGCTATTTGAGTGTCTAAATACAAAGCCATTACTGTAATTCATGAATAGGATATAGAACCGTAATCATATGTTTTGTTTTGTACTATAATAACTCTTTCATGGACAACTTCAACCGATATTCACATGACATCCAAGGAATCCAAGAATGAATAACACACGGTAATAAATCGGTTGAATTTCTGCGTGTCTTCTTTTAAATTCCCTATGCACGTCGTCACGTACCAGTAACCATACTTGGTTTATAATTCATGGACGTATTCCGCTGGCCATTGGGATGTCCATGCGGTTAATACAATTCTCATTCCATTAATTATACAGGCCTCTTTTAGAATGGAAAATTTATCAATTGCATTGAACGCGACATGTTTTCAACTTAACCACAGATATAGATTTTTCTCCCTTGGTTGTTAGGTAATACAAGAAGATGAATTGGGAGATATTCAGCCTTTCATCGTTGGAAGAAAAATCGAAGGATTTAAGTAACAAAACTTAAAGGCGCTATAAGTGATTTGCTGAATCAGAAAAATGGGGGAAGACACCAAAAAAAAATCTGTTTTTGCGTGTCTGTAACAAGTATAGGTGTCCTAATATACCTTGCAAGTGATAGGACAAAAAGCAACCTAAGGACGAAATCGGATATTTAGTCTTAACTCTCCGTACAGACACTTACTACAACACGTAATTGAATGGACAATGCTGTTTTCTTCCATTTTCTTTCTTTTTTTAATCGAAAAAAATAACTTATGAGAATTCTTCAGACTAATCCTTCACTTTTAAACTATTGCTACAAATTTCAAATATGTTGAGTCTTTCGTATGGATCACTGATATAGTGTCGTTTAGTAAAACCGCATACTGAAGTTGACTTACGCGACATGAAAGAAATGTAACTTCTTGAAATCAGCTTCCGAAGATTATGTAGTCACTTTTTAATTTTGCGTTATGTACTACATTTGTAAAAATATTTATAAATAAATTTTAAAGGACTGTTTACAATCTATACCTGACAATGTCATAGTCTTATTTTATTTACCTCTTCCGTCATTATACTCAATGAATTTTGCTCCCTGCAAAGAGTGCTTTAATGATTTTTTAATTTTTTTTTCAAATTCCAAGAATGACTTTTCCCAGTGGCTACTATTCTCCAAGATATTGCCATTCATACGATCAACATACCAAATATTTCCATATGAACCACTTGTTGTACATGATGTCAATATATAAATGTCAGAGTTCACTTGTAGTAGAAAATATGTCCACTGACAAAGCAAAAATTGTATCATTGATAGTATCTACTGTTTTTTTAACAATAAACAGGTGGTGTATGATGCAGGCTGCAGCTGTTTTGAAATGAAAATGGTTGTATTAGAAATGTATTCTTTGCACCTGTTGCTAGAAGCTGATAGTGTTATAATACTGATAACATGAATGTCATTATACTATAAGTTGATGGGAATAAGTGAATAACTTTAGTCGTTTACCACACTGAAAATTTAAATAGTACTTTTTAATAGCTTTTTTAAATCATTAGATCGACCTTTTAAAAGAAGAGAACTGACGTACGTGATACGTAATAGGTACCGTAGTAAACACAGATTTGTAAACATTCCTTTTAAAGTTAAATTGTTTTTCTGCTATGCACAAACTTCAAGAAGTGCAATGCTCCCTGCATTTCCCAGTTTGAATGAACAGTAATGGAACAAGACAAGCCCGTACCTGTCAAGAAACATACAAAAATATCAATGATTTTTACATTTTCAGACACTTTCTATTCTTGTACATTCCAATAATCTGGCTAGGGAATGAAAGGAAGTATATTGAAAGCTGATAATATAAGAATAGAAATCCATCGGATTGTCAATTATTAATGACTTTTTCGCCACTTTCCCTCTTCAGTTTATCTCAAACGTACTGCTGATGGTATTTGACGACGGAAATAGTAAAAATAGACACCTGGCTTTTACAATCAGATTAATTTAACACTGTTTATATCTTAAAATTGTGTTCATTGTATTTCTTGACTGATTTTTTTTATTAAGAGTTGGCCACCTAGGATTGCCCTATTTTGGCACCGAGTATCTCCAAAAGCTTATTATAAAGATGTATACCTATACAGTTGGCACAAAACATATCTTGGCATGTTTTTCGATCAGTATTGCGCCAAAGTCAGATAATTTTGGAAGTTTTCAAAATATACATTTTCGTTGCTTAGGCCTTGCTCTTTCATTTAATACCTGGCTTGTAAAACAAAGCGTGCAAAAATAGCTGAGATAAAAAGACGCAAAGACGCAAAACACCGAAACCAAAAGTTGCACTTAATGGAGTTTTCAATGGGCATTGCAGTGTACTGTAACACTAACACCTGGACCACAATCAATATTGCATGTAGGCTTACCCGCTCATTCAGACGGAAACCTACTTTGTGTAAAATCAATACACACGCATTTGTGCGTTGTACACACAGTGACCATTGAAAACTGCAACTGCAAAAGTGCAACTTTTGGTTTCGGGATTTTGCGTCTTTCCGGCGTTCTATCTCGGCTATTTTTTCACGCTTATTTACAAGCGAGGTGTTAAATGAAAGAGCAAGGCCTAGGCAACAAAATGTATATTTCGAAAACTTTCAAAATTATCGGACTTTGCACAACACTGATCGAAAAACGTGCCGAGATATCTTTTGTGCCAACTGTATGTAAACGTGGGTAAAGAATTGGCTGAAGCTGGATTCGAACCAGCCACCGCTAGAATGCGAGACCAGTGCTCTACCAATAGAGCTATTCAGCCCCTGGTTGATCTCTAAGAGCTAACATCCTTACTCTGAATCAACAAACAGTATTGTTATGTACTGTATTATATACGTTATTCCATAGAGGAGGTATTACTCTCAGTCGCATTTTGTGATAAAACATTAACTTTTAAATAGATGGATATATTTTGTAAATTACTTTATTAACAGAATGAGAATGTTCAAAATTTAGTTCTTTTACATTGGAGGTAAGCATATTATATTAAATTGAATTATATGATTTTCAAACAAATCATAATAGTATTAATTATGAATTAATCATTCAAATGTATCCATCCATCAATATTCACATCAAATAGACAAAATATAGTGGTAAAGTAGTAGAGCAGAGCTAAGTAGTCAAGACACAGTGGTACTATACATTTGAAAGAATATAAATCGATTACTTGAATATGTACCAAAAATCAAGGCACTAAATATTAAACACTAGAAATTATACTACGATCAAAAGTAGTTACTGACTTGAAATATTAAGAATATTTCAAGTCAGATGAGAGTACTGTATGGGAAAATTTAGTATCAATGAACATTTTAGTAGTAGCACAAATCGGGCGTTTGGATGCTTTTTATTGACTTCAGTCTAATTCAATCAAGAATGAGTTGAACTTGCCAACCACTGACATTGGGATGAGTTCTTGCACTTTTGAGTATACATGCTTAAAATTCCCAAGGCAATATCCAAGTGTTCTACTTCCTTGTTTATAGATCACCCGTCATCACTAAATGGCCTCAAGACTGCTGACTTTGTCACTGACTTTGATCATTGGATTGAAAAAGTCAATACCATCGGTAGTAAGATTGCAATATTACGGGACTTCAATCTGGACATGATGTTCCATCAAAACCTGATGTATCTCACTCCCACACAATATTTCATAGTTTTTCATCAATATATTTCGGAACACGAGCAGGGTCGGGGTAGGACTAGAAGTTTTACAGGCCCGGGAAATTGAAGAAGACACACTTGGTCTATGGAACCAAATTTTGATGTGTATGTCTTGTTGCATTGAGCCATTGTGAGCTGAAGCGGACCAAAACGACCCAAAACCGAGAGACCCATTGGAAATTTCCCAAGCAAGCCAATGGCCAGTCAGGCAGTGAACACCGTGTACACCCCTTGTAGTTAGGGTTATAAATGAGAATCCCCTTCTAGAAATTGGGGAAGAAGGTTTGAAGATGCTCTTGGAAATGTGGGGAACTTTGTTAAAATAAAGGGTAAGTAAAATTAGTACAGGGGTAAAATTGAAATGAAGTCAATTGTGTTTAAATGTACACTAATGTATGTGGCCTCATTATAAGGATGAAAAAAAGTATAGTTTGTATAGGTTCGGACCTTTAGTAACACGGTTACAGCCCGAATAAGGGTTCACGGTTCATCGGGGCAAAAACAAAATCTCTGTCAGATTATGCTCTGGTATACTGAAGCAGAAAATGCATTTAATTCTGGGGGTGAAAGCTCTGGTATACAATTTGAGGTCAGTTTGGTGACCCCTATAGACAGTGTAGACCTTGCTACGTTTTGCCAATTAGCAAAATAAAAATGCCAAACTTGGAAAATAAGGCAAGACGAACAATTTGACACCAGTTTTTTCAAAAACCTCGGACCACTGGGTAAGGTGTACCCCCAGGCATGACTTTGAACCTTAATAGGGCTGTACCTGTTTAACCTAAAGGTCAGAACTAGAACCAAACTATACATTTTTAATCCTTATGATGAGACAATACCATTGGTGCACTGGAACACATATTGACTTGATTTCAAAATTTGCCCTTGACTATTTTTACCCCGTATTTTACAAAGTTTTCCCACAAGTAAAAAGGTTGGATCAGACACCGTTCAACTGTAGAAAAATATCTTAAAACCGTCTTCCCACAACTTCAAGAATAGGATTCTCATTTATAACCCGACTATTGACCTGATACTACTTGCAGTCTAATGAAACCCCATCGTCAAGATACTGTAAATAATTATTGTCAGTTTAATGTCATTTGTTCCTCATGTTCAACAGCGGAAGGCAAGACCAGTTAACGTTGGTGTTGTCCCCCGTGACCTGACAATAATAATCAATATTGGCAATTCAGACCGACATTGCGTCTTGTACTATACTATGTCAATGTAATATGCGTCTATGTCTTATGATTAAAAACTGGTAGTAGGTATTTTACAAGATGTTCGGTGAGTGAGATAATCATTATGTCGTTGTTATTGAGATCCTACCATCGGTACAAACAAGGATCTTACATCTTCGTTGGAAACTTTTTTAAAGGAAGGTGGCGAAAATCTAGGTTAGGCAGTGTGCGTCCAGTTTTACCAATATACTGTATCGTTGCGATGATCGTGCGATAACCTCTCTGGTGACACCAACACCATTTCAATGAGGGGACTTTCGTCTAAAAGCCACACACAGACTATGGGTCATAAATGTTAGTCACGATGATGGAATTCATTGTTTGGGAACACATTAGTCATTGAGTCAGGACACGTAATTGGCCATCTAGATTAATTGCCTCTCATACGGAAAAGACTTCCACGCCTAACAATCGCGATGAATAATTACTCCGAAGCAAATCAATGTGGTCATGGACAAACTGATCTCAATGTCGAGTTGTACTCATGACTGAAAACAATTAAAAAATCATACCCTGCGCTACCTTAAAAAAATTCCATATTGGTAATCAAATTATAAATGAGTAACCATTTCACTCTTCATGAAAGTTTATTAGTAAATTCTCTTTCCAAAGATTTAAAATAACTCTTTTAAAAGAGCGGTAATTTACTTGAAGAATACTGATTGTCTTATCTAACAAAACTTCATCCCAACAAATCATCAAGAGTCTTTGGACAGTATCCATAAATGTATTTTAGTCAAATTTGTACTGTTCCAAGAAATGCAATATATACAAAAAACCATGCTTTGGCCATCCGCGGTGTAATACCACATTTGAAAGAAAACTAAGTGTCCATTCTATTACATATTTTATATTTTCTCTTCTTTCCTTAGTGGAATCAATTAACGTTCCTTGTAAGCAATGAACGAGTAGTATCAATTAACCTATCTTCCAGCGTATGTTGATATGCGTTCAAGTCTCAAAAGTATATTGTATTTACCGTGGTGAATTTTAAACAATCTGGATTTTTTTCTTACAGAACGAGCAAGATTGAATAACACTCGCCATTAATTGGCCAAAACCATTAGAATGGTGATTGTGTTTGCTAAAGGTCCAGAAACTATTTATTGAAAAATTGAACCGGGTCTAATGGTTACATCATCATGGAGAAATACTTCAAACATCTGAATGGTGTGTGAAGTGTTCTAGAAAAAAACACTCTAAAATGGAGTAGAAAGTAACTTGTTTCCTATCATTGTAATGTACCTACTGCATTTTCTCAGGTCAGTGATGAAGTGTGAACGTGATATACATTTTGTGAATATCTCAATAATAGAGTAAATGGGACTTGTATTACCCAGGACCTTTGCACAGCACCGGGGCCACAGCACCGATTGCGCACTTGAAGCGGGTGACACAAACTAGCGATGTCCTATTGATATGGAGACTCACAGGGGAGTTTCCGTAACCAGACCTATCTGACCACACTTTTTTCTGACACAATGATGGCATTCGGACACCCCTTAACGGAATAAACATGTGCTTAATTCCGTGAAGTTTTCCGAATTCACAAGGGTGTCAGAAAAAAAGTGCTTCAGATGGGTCAGGCTACGGAAGCTCCCGTCCCACAGTCCCATCTGTCTATTGTGTCCATTGTATGCCGCGTACGGTTGACAGCACGAACTCAACAATCTCGTCTATAAGGTCAAGGTTTATCCTGTATATGTTTATGTTCAAGTTAGGGAGACTCTTTCACCGGCACAATTCACTCAATGCGGAGTATACACGGATATTGTCCCTTTTGCGTTGTATTTTGGTATCCAAAATCGTCTATGAAAGCAATATGTGCGAACTAACGCATTTTATGCGGTGTCGAGTTTCAGATATATGCAATTTTAGAGTTTAATTGATGCCATGCACGGCCACACCGTCAATTATATTTTTAAATTATTTTTAAAGACCTTTAAACCATATGAACACCTCCATCAACTACAAACTAGTGCATTTCGGGATTTACCTACTCAAGTTTTAACCATCGTTAGGGAGTCGAATCATCTGACTTAACAACAAAACCCAACCTCGATCGGTTGGTTTATGCGTTTGCAATTTATCCGTCAAAATCTGATTAAATGTCATGTTCCGACTTTACTCATTCTTGTGAGTGAGGTATGTATTATTTTATAAGATTTCTGGGAATCTAAGATAGAGGCTTTTATTTCGTCATACAGGTGAAGTGACCGAAAGTGATGTGAAATGTAGAAGCTATTGACTGTAAACAAAACTGCTGTAGTGTCATTTGTACGGCTTCATCGAGCCCAGGGCCGAATAGGAACTTGAAACTACTGGACACATACACGTTAACCTCTTTTAGGTGATTGAGCAATACACTGTCCGCAAGGACAACTATGCACATATTAATCGCTAATAAATTTCAAATCTAAATGAGTTTGATGCTGTTGACGCATGTTGTCGTTTTGTATTACGACAATAATGCTTTCTTATCACGCTGAGTTAGGACTAGAATTCGGTTCATTCAATTCTAGGTGAGGAATCGCGTTTCATGGGTATAAAATTTACAGCAAATAAACTTCACATTCTCTCTCGCATCTTTGACACTCTCCATGGGCATTCACTAAACTTGGATGCCTTTCAAAAAACATAAATAAAACTCTTAAATTATAGCATTCGTATGGTTGTGACATTAAACATTTGATCAGTACAGGCGATTTTGTCGTAGTACATTTTTCAGTTTAACACAGTCGGTCGTTGGCATTTAACGTATGAAATTACACACGGATTGGTCCGTAGTATGGGAGACCTACAAAGACTACCGCCAACGTGATAGAGGTCGTTATAATACCATCTTCTGTCTCCTCTGTCGAGATAGATTGTCGGTTTATACCCGAAGATGTTTCGGTAATCAACCGTCTTTCGTCTGCTTATACACTGTAGTTGACGTGTGTCCTAACGATTTAGATAAAATGTTTTTATTAAATAACGCAGTTCAGACCATTTTCTGGAGATTAAAGTTTGACGAGTAGCGCGTACTGGCTTTCTATAAACAGCATCAACCAAAATACGGCGTGAGTCCTACTTTATGCAAGGTCAATTGAATTTAGATCAAGTTCTAGCATAGTGTAACATGTTATGAGCACATTATCTGAAGGTCAAACCAGTATATTGTTTAAAACAATTCTGAGATTGTCATTTAGGTTTTAGTCTTAACACTTTGTTGCAGAGTCACAAGATTAGCTTTCAAAGGATTTGCATGTTACACCCCAGTGACGAAAATCGATAGCTTCTAATCAGTTTTAACTTCTATGCTGGTTTGGCTTCATAATGTGTCCTTTGACATAACCTTTGAACTAAGGATTTGTCAATATTAGCCCTATATAAAATGGGACTTAAGTATTACGGTTGTAATGTTTGCTTTGACTATACCCCTCCAGTAATGAAGTCTCTTTGTTATACAGTATTTACGCCTAATATACGATAGTAATTATTATAATTATAATAATGAAAATAATTTTGTTTTGTAATTAATACAATAATGTTTTGTATGAGTTTGTGTCTGTGTGGTATTTTCTGTGATAAAAGTAAACATATCCAATTCGGACAAATAGGCTTGGAATATGCCTCGAGTTTAAAGATGACCTCCCGATAATTCACAGATAGATGTTTAATTTGATGATACGGTTACAGCTTCCATCCTATGTGGGTGGACCTAGGTATTATCCATGCAATTTCGCGTTGCTAAATGTGCATATAAATGAGATCATTAACATATCTATTCTGATTGGCTAGTAACTAAAAAGGTGAACCTGTACCAGAACCCAACGTCCGAATATAACAAAATTGGTATGCGGCACAGGAAGTACCCCTGCAATCGGTTGTGCTTAAGGTGCATATTACTGAGCTCAATGCATATTGTTCGGATTGGATGAAAGTAAAGGTAAATTTCTGCCAGAACCCAATGTCCGGAATTTGATGAGACTTGATTTGTGGGTAATAATGCGACCCAAGATTACCCGTGAGATCTCACATGTTAAAAGTGCGTGTTCCATCGGTCTTTGGGACCCCCCCCCCCCCGATTACCCGGAAGTAGTATCGATTTTGATATCAGATGAAAGGCCGTATTTTTCCATTGTCGTCCTAAAATTCATTCCAAGAGATAACCATCAAATATTAGCACAGTATGGAATGGGGCTTTGCAACATGAATTATTGAGTCTACCATCAAAACCGCAAGGTTGTTTCCCACGGACTTGATGGGTTGTATGTGCAAGTGCCAGGCTCTTATAGTCAAGTAGATATACACATACCCATAAATCGGAGCAACACCTTTAAAGGATGCATAGTAGTAAGTCATTTGATATTTGTTCTGATTGGTGATAACTTAAACCATTAATTACTATTATAACAAAATGTCTGACTTTGTAATAAATTGGATGATCAGCCCAATGTATTGGTAGAGCTCAGGTGAAAAAAATTGGCGAGACGCAGTCGAAGGCCAAAATATTTTAAAAACTCATAGCGAGACCAATAAATATTGGGCGCAAATATCCAATTTATCATTATCATGCGTAGGATCCGATATTATCGTGTATCGGACACATCAAAGCATTATCATATAAAAAAATGGATTTTTTGGGGAAATTTAAAGCCAAATGGATGGTCGCGCTAGTTGAGTTGCCAAAATATTGGGCGAGACGCAGTCAGCCATATCTGTAAAACTCATAGCGCGACCAATTAACTTGTGCGTCAAAATCATCCAAGTTTATATGTATCATGATTTGGATCCGATATTTTCACACACTTGGACTCCTCCAAAACATGATAATGATGAAACTTTTTAGTCAATGATGGGTGAGGCAACCAAGCGTTTATTTATGAATATAACGAGCGCGAATGCCGAGAACTGCGAAATATCTATAAGTTGAATAGGAGCTGAGCTTTGTGTGTGTGCAGATGACTTCAAGAATTTGAGTATTGGCCCTAAATAAACAATAAGAGGGGGGTGCATTCTGAAAATATATGCATAACCACATTTGCAATATTGCCTGTTTAACCTTCATTCTTTTTTAAATTGTTCGAAACGACCGAACGATTGCTACCTTAATTTGCAAGAACGTACTTCTGTGCTCTTCTATAAATTTTTCTTTAATTTCTTGCTTGGGTAAATCCAAGTGACCTTGTTATGCACGTGTGCTTAAAAAAAGGCCGCAAGTGCTCTGGAGACATCATGGGGTGGCGGAAAGTATTGAATTTTGCACCTCTGGTCTCTGCGACAGGAAACCGACCTACTGACATTAGGCATGGCTTGGAAGGCGATATTCCAATTCATCACAAACCCTGGCTCTATTTACACCAAACTCATCACAAATTCGGGGAAATTGAAGCACTACACGCCACATCGAAATATATTATGAGTAGAATTACATGTAAATTACATTTAATTTTCTAATCATTTACCAAAGTGATAGCGTGTGATGTGGATTAATAGTATTGTTAACCTATTGAAATAGAAAATCATAATATCAATAAACTGCTTGCGCGCCAGATTCCGTTCCATCTACCGTTGCTAGTTCAGAAGAACGCAGCAGCAGGGACGGCTCATCATGCACATCCGTAGCAACCGATATCTTATCTGTCAAGTATTTGTATTGATTTTCTAAGAAACTGCCATGTGGTACTTTAAAAACAAGGTTCTTCTCCAACGCGTTAAGGTATGCAGCACTGATATTTAAAAGAGTCCATACAAATATAGTTAATAAAAAAAGATGAACACTGATTACGTAAAGGGGATGACACAACCACACGCCCTTCCGCTTATAACCCTTTTTGTATTATGGACCACTGTTATTTCTGTAATATTGGCTTTGGAGTGAAATGTAAGAGAATACTATCGATATAACGACACACAGAAAAACTCCCTAAAATTTTTAGTCAAAATAAAAGGAACGATAAAATGTCTCTTTCGTGATCTCTCTGCTTAAACAAGCCAGTATGACAGAAAAAACCAAAACTCATCTTAAAGTGACAAGGTTAATCACTAAGTGTCTGACGGGCACCTGTTAAGTAATTCACAGGTGGTTTTGAAACGGGGTCAATTGATAAGATATTCAATCACACGGTCAAAATGGCTTTTATGTGCTTGTATATGTATATATAACATATACTTCAAAATTTCAAAAAATATGTAAAATTAAACACACACAATAGGATTGCCCTATTTTGGCAACGAGTGATCCCCCAAAGTTAAACTATAGTATTATAATATATAATATATATATATATAGATATATATATAAATAAATATATATATATACTATATAGTATATATATCTATATATATATATATTCTGCTACGCGGCGGCAGGCAAGACGAAATGGAAGTGAAACAATCACAATTTGCCAGAGTAAATATATCGTTGCCACAAACGTAAGACCGCAATATTTTTCATTGCATAAAACGATCAATGATGTTTTTGTCACTATGAGTGCAATGGAAAATTAGATTACTGGGTCAAACATTATCATCGTTAGGTAAAATTGATAACTCTCTTATTGAAATGAAACCATACCCGTTTGCCGCCTCTGACGTGTGGTTTCCATGAGAAAACATGTATCAATAAAGTCAACCCGTTAATTATCATGTTTTAGTGATGTCATCCATTTCCTGATTTTTAAAGGATTATGTCATCCAGCGCCAGCGGCAACCTACAGAGACTATGTAAACACACATATTTTATAGCGCACTGATTTATAATACCCTAAATGTTTATTGCATGGTAGTCGTAGGCCGTTCGAGTCCATGTGAACTTCTTTCCACTTGATTCGTTTATATTTTCCTCAATCACTAAATCGGATAAAACTAATAGTTTCCAAAACGGCGCTCCAGAGGAGAGACGACGAACAAGCCCAGACTAGCTTGTACCATGAAACTTAAGACGTGGAAGTTATTAATTTAAAAACATTATCCAAACCTCTTTAAGAAAAATAACCTGGTTATAATTAAATATTAATAAATAATTGACAAATGTGGCTGCATTTCCTTCGCTATCTGACAGAATAAAAGGCGGACTAGTTTAATCCGCTTCGAACAGTTATGATGCTTCTCTAATACTTGAAATCCCATAAATGAAACCAACACCAAAAAGGAAATTATGTTGATTACCGGAAGCTGATAGTTGATCGAAAAGAAAAAAAACTTTGAAGAGTGGTTAACTATTATCCCTCCATTTTCTTCTTCAGCGATAAAATCATGAATTGCCTTCATTCCGGTTACGAGTGACCGTTCTGATCTTTCTTCAATGATAGTTACTTGGCCGCCCTGGTTAATATAAGAGAATATTATCTTGTAGTTGATATGTACTCACTCGATTTTCCGGGTATTAAGTGGGCCATGATAAGGATGATAAGGCGTTGAATATAAGTTTGAACGTGATGACGGGCTGAGCCTGAACGTATTCTTATTATTAATCCACTTTAACGGATCTAGTTTGCGATCACGTAAGTATCCCAAAAGAAAAATCTGCGAACATAAAAGTTCACTGAAAATGTCGCTGAAAATTAACGAACCAAACATTTTTTCGCAGATTTCCTCATTTTTGTTCTATTGTTAATATTATTCTAATTTTATATAGTTGAGTTGCTATCCTTAGTTTATTTTGTCCTTAGCTCAATTTACTGATTTTCATCATATTTCATGTAAAACATTAATACACTAATTGATTTAAATCTCTACGAAAGTTCACAAACAGTATATTAAATTACAAAATATTTATTTTCCATCTTACAAGCCCTCGGAAATTCGAACAGATCTTTGTTAAACATCACCGTCTCACAAAGTAAACATCTTTTGAAGTTTCGCAATCCTTTAATGCATTTTTAAAACGTGAAAAAGTAAGAGAGGACACGTGTCGCATGTGCACTATTGTTGTAAAGAACACGGCTGCTTAGAAAAAAGTTACATTTTTTGTCTGATTTAAAAAACCACGCTAGTAGTCCATTTATTATTGGTGTATCGCACTAAATTAATTATTACTGTGATGTAGGTGGTTGGGTGGTTTGGCTTTGGTCATTCATTCACGCACTAGGGCTTAGCGGTAAACTCGTCTCCCTCTAACCCCTCCCTCTTGGTAGTGCTCTTTATTCCGTTTTGGATAAAAGAATAATGATATACTTAATGAAATGTATTGAAATTTTGTACGATGGGCTGTCTTTAAAGGGATTTTGCTACAGACCGTATTACACTCGTTTATACCATATTCACTAATGTATCTTCTCCCTCGAAGCATGATTATGATTATAATCATTATTATATTAGGCTATTAACCATCACTAAATTTCACTTGAGCCACTTTTTCATGAATGCGCATCAAACGATACAGTCATGGTTTGGCAGCTTTCCATTAATTTAGCACAGCAACCGAAATTCAGTTCTGTTTGCGCTCCATGAGCTTTTTTACACTCAACCAGTTTTGTCAAATGGAATTTACTGCTTTGGTACCAAACAAGCATGATTCATGTTGAAACTCTTTTACTTTTCACCAAAAATTTTGAGAGTATGCACACATGATTCTTCATTTCTTATAACAAGCATTACCATATCCCAACAAGTCAAATTTTCCCTTTCATGAATTTAGCGCAGCAAACCGAATGCATCATGTTTGACTCCATAAGCCTTTATTAACACCAATCAAGTTGTCAAAGTGATTTAACTGCTTTATTCAAACAAGCATGATTCAATGTTGAAACTCTTTTACTTTTCACAAACATTTTGTAGGATATATGCACACAGGTTTCTTCTTTCTTATAACAATGCATTACCATATCCCAACAGTCAAATTTCACTTTTCATGAATTTCAGAGCGCAGCAAACCGAATTCAGTCATGTTGCAGCTCCATGAGCTTTTATTAACACTCAATCAAGTTGTCAAAGTGAATTTAACTGCTTTGGTCAAACAAGCATGATTCAATTTTGAAACTCTTTTACTTTTCACAAACATTTTGTGGGATATATGCACACTGGTTTCTTTCTTCTTTCTTATAACAATACGTTAACATATCCCATCAATCCCAAGGCCAGAAATATCCTGTAAACACAAAACTAAGTATACGCCATAACTGCACTCTAACTTTCACAGATTTTAAAGTTAACCCTTCACAGTTAATTCTCTTAGATTTAATCATAATAGATTTTAACTCAAATTCAATATGATTGAATGTTAATGCAATAGAAATTAATTTTTAATCCTAACATTGATTGGTCTCTAAAACTAAAACTGAAATTTAGAGTGTGCATCATAACCTAAAATAGCCTATTTTTACACTACATTACATTTCAATTTTAAAGCCGATGTTTTCCCAGAAAGATCTAGGCATGTAAACCTATCTCTTCCTCAATAGCATTGGGGAATTCCATTGTTCTTGCAAGTTGTTAACATTCTAGGCTTTCTCCAAGTTTAGAGTTGTTTTTTTTTCAAAAGTTTCATATAGAAGTAATACAAAGATTATAACGGATGCATAAATTTCCTATAATTTGAACACTTTTGTGGTCATGGTCTTGTGTACTTTCGTTAAAATGAGTTGTAGAGTGTATTTTTAATTTGAGGAATTTTGTAAAACAATGCTTAATTTACCATTTGTTTCTATGGCAGGAGGTTATTAGGAGTTTGGTGTTGATTGTAATTATTATGGATTTAGAATATTTCTCTCTTTCTTTCCCACAACTGTAACACTCTAGGATACTTGCATATGTATTATTGGGTAAAATAATCAAAAATTTAAAGAAAATGTCGACTGTATGCCTGTTGGTGGCTAACAATTTTGCAAAATAATGCGTTAGGGGTCCTAACGCATTATCCAGAACACAAGACATTTTTTTTTTTTTTTTGAAAAATATATCGGAAAATGCGGGATTGTCTCTATTCTTTATAGAATAGAGACAATCACGGGGACACAGGCGCGTAGCAAGCTCGGTGGTTCCGAGGGGGCAATTTCCCGGTAGGTGTAACAAATGTCCCGATCACAAGCAAAAATTTCCCGGTCGCAGGGAAAAAGAATCCGAAAAGGGGCTGATTTAACATGAATATCCGTGTTTTATTTCCCGACTTCCCCGCATGATTTTTTTTTTCAGAGGGGGCACTCTGCCCCCCCCCCCTTGCACCCACCTAGCTACGCCACTGCGGGGACGTCAGTTAGAGTTTCGAAAAAAAAGTCAATGGCGACCCCAATCTGTGACCAATGGGTGCGTAATCAAACTTTCAAAAAATCTATTAAAACAATAGCCATTTTTGATGCCATATGCGATGTCTGTGCCTGTACCTTGAAGTGTGGACTTATTTTGTTCAAAGATCAATTGAAAAGAATTTCGTGTTGTACGTACAGATAGTATATCCACACACGGGCCCCAAGCCGTGATGAAGAGCTCAAATATCTTCTGTCTCAAGTGTATTCGTTATTAACACCAAGATGATTCAAGACCGTTTTCTTTTAATACTCTAGTTAGAGTTATTTTTATAATCCAATACATCTTGTATATATCTCGTATATCTCGTTATGAATTGTACTCTTTCTAAATAAAAATTGCCGGCATTATTAGTCCATTGCCTGTTAGGGTAATGCCTTTTAATACGTCTTTATGTGTTAATGGAATTGTGACCTATTTATCAATAAGTGCCGCTTTGTATACACATTTAGAAAAAAACACGCATTACGATAAAACGTGATTCAATATTGAGATGAGAAAGTAGGCTCTTGTGTTGTCTCGTCTGCGAAGCAAGCGCCACAAGTAGTGTGCATATATGTTTGTATATCTGTGTATCTGGCTGTGTGTCTGTGTATCTGCCTGTGGTTAAGGTACCAAAATGTTGAGCCTAAACATAATTGCCCATTGTTTCTACATTTCATGACACTTGGATATAATGGTGCTTGGGTAGTGTCCCACAGGTTGGCGACCTCGTGTGACATTGGTGAACCTCGGTGAACTCGTGTGACAGTTTCAAGAAAATTTAGTGTGAAAGGGAAAATTAAAAACGTTAAGTTACAATTGGGACGCACCACTTTCAAATTGTACATTTGCGATAAAGAGTGGCTTCTTTTTTCAAGTAAGTATGTCAACGAGGTATATCAAGAGTGCATCTACACTGAAAATGTAGAGTAGATAAAAAATAAATCAATCACTGACAATTACCTGAATAAGGGTTTGATTTGTCCACAACCTTGACATGTATTTGCGTCAGTGGAGCTTTATTGAAGGAATAGTCTGTGCGTAGATTCATTGAGGGTATGCAGGTGGCCACTAAAGGATTTTTCTGTATGTTCTGCTTACAAACAACAGGATTATTCTGTAAACAGAATCACATAAATGAAAAGCCATACAGATTTGCATTGAAAATGTAAAGCGTTGGCCAACGTACGTCACCAAATATCCCTTAGGAAATGATCTTGATTTATTTTGTTTTGGGTTTTGTTTTGAATGGAATATAGTCTAGAATGCACTGTCATCTTTTTCATTATAGTTAAATATCATATATACATACATACAGTTCATTTTTTAACAAACTGTATGTATTTATTTAAAAAGACGACTCGTACTTGCTTGAATACATCAAATACGAAATATGTCGTGTTTCTAACGTTCAGCACCGCAAGCATTTTTTTCTCGTTTCGTGCTCGTCATGAAATGGAATTAGCGATGTTTTTCCCCCATGCATGCACTTCTAGCATTCACCCGTGATCGAGTTAGGCCGGTCGAGAAAGATCCGGTAGGGTTTTGAAGTGCATGATCGATTCGTGTTAAAGTTCTTTAGTTGAAAATTGCTAGTTTTAATATGAGCACAAAAAGTAGCATTCAAAAATAAACATGTATTGGCGAACTTTAACTAAGCCAAGGATTTTCTCTCTGAAATATTGGAACCGAATGGCAACTGCCCGTCCAAAGAAATTTTAAAGTCTATACTTTTGGTCATAACCTTAGGCACTTTATTTCAATTCTTTTTCCAAAACAGATGGACAAGCGCTTTACCTTGTTAAACATTAAAGCCAACGGCATGCAATCAAACTCAAGAGATTATGTGTCTGATAAAAAGTCAGGCACTATCAATAATTGAAAGTATATAAGAAACATGAACTCTCCCTTATTATACACCGGTAGCTTTAAAGCTTTCCATAGTATTATCACTCCGTAAGTTTAAAATTAAATTGTCCATGATATAGTACGAGAGAAGAAATGGTGACCTCAGCTTTTGAAGTTGTCTTTTCTCTAGAATGCCAGCCGGTGGTGAACGGACCAAAATGGGAGCGGGGGACTCCTCAATCCTTCCCTACTACTACCCGTCTCAAAAAAAGGACGACCCGCTAGCGTGCCAGGACTCTTATATTAATTAAAATTTCAATTCTTAGGATCGTCTTTTCTTGTCGCGTGCGGCGACTTTTCAATTTCACCACTTTCCCATAAAAGTACGTACAGCACGCTCCCCAAATATGTCCATTTCATTGACCAATCAGAAGCTTCGACCTAGAAAATGTCATCTGGTACGGGTACCATTTCTTATCCAGTTTGGTTATCCGGTTGAAAGTTGACTTCGTTACGTTCAAGGGTTTCCGGCGAGCACTTAGACTAGGATGCACCTGGAGAACGTGTCTGGTGGCTCTGATGGTGTGCAAACTTTGTTCTGAACGGCGTCTACCAGATCGCCCCTTGTTCCTGTTCTCAATGGTTCCAAACTCTCGATGCATTTTTACTAGTTTTTCGTAATTGTCTTGATACATGACGGTAGCTGGTTTGATTATTGCTTTTGAAATGTACGCTTAGTGGCAAGAAGGCTGTGCGTTTGCTGATACTTCCAAACTAGGAAAGCCTTTGACGGGCAGTTGTTGACAAACCATACTGAATTCAATCAAACGTCGGTATGACAATTTCAACTAAATGCTGGCCAAATCTTCCACCCATCTCAATTCAATAGGAAAGAAAGACTAGGAGAGAATCAAAGTATATTCACAGTATTCTTATTTTAATTTCAAAGCCCTGACCTTGCTCAGCTGAAGCACCTGTTCACATTCTTACTCTTTATTCATTCAACAAATCTGCTGAAGCTCTTACATAACACTTATTGATAAAAGCCCAAATATCTCAATACAAAATCCTTCTGTTGATTTCTGTGGCAGCATCAGTGGCGGATTTAAGAGTCAGCAGTGTCAGCAGCTGCTGACAGCCCCCCCCCCCCCTAAAATATTGCTCTCAGGGCCCTCAGAAACCCCCGTAGTCGCATAATAAAGTACGACATTGCGCCGCTTCGCGATCGCTAAAGGGCCCCACCTTAAGCTGTTGACAGGGCCCTTTCCCTTAAATCCGCCACTGGGCAGCATTCTTATTTTAATTTCAGAAGTTCTAAACTCGCTCAGCTCAAACCACCTGCTCTTTAGTCTCTCAACAAATCTGCTAAAGCTCTTACATAACATTTATTATGAAAGTCTCAATATCTCCTATAAAAATATTGGAAATGCAAGAGAGGAGTGAATGTAAAAGCACTACAGTTGATTTAAGACATTTAAGGCAGTGCAGAAAATGTAGCACCGCAAACGTGGAATAGGCAGAAAAGCACTACTGTTACAAAATAGACTGTGTATTCAAAACCAATGAAACGGGACCAAGGAAGTTTTCACAGAAGTGACAAAATTAAATTGGCTTTCTAAAGCTGAACACCCAAATTGAGAATAATATGTGATTTTGGAATTAATTCAGCAGAGGGACATTTTGGGACACGCTGTATAGGAATACGTGTCAGAGTCTGTACATTGGATATTCAAAATCAGATATACCACTAAATGTCCCTGTAATTGAACATAGATTCGCAGGTCCTATAGAAAAATTGAAATACTTCAATGAACCAACTAACAATATTATCATGATGTGTAGAAACCAAAATGTCATGCGCAACTTCTAACCATATATATATTTCAGAACTTACCAGTAATAGTAACCATTATTTCTTTAGTGATCGGGCAA
Organism: Ophioderma brevispina; assembly: GCA_023653785.1. Taxonomy (NCBI): domain Eukaryota; kingdom Metazoa; phylum Echinodermata; class Ophiuroidea; order Amphilepidida; family Ophiodermatidae; genus Ophioderma; species Ophioderma brevispina. The sequence continues at coordinate 54,901 of JAMKCH010002717.1, forward strand.
TGATGTGCTTGTACTGATGTAAAAGTACTTGTTGGCATCACTATTACTTTAGTATTCATTTCACCCCCTGCAATATTGACCTTTTCTTTATTTTTAATCAAGTTTATCAGGATCAACCTTACCAAGTTAGTCAAGTTAGTCATTTCCTTTATTTTGTGTACTTTCGCATGCGTAAACACACGTGGAAAGCACAAAAGGTCAATGTACATTCGCTATTATGCTACGAAGACAATTAATACCTGAATGTTTATTGTTTATCATTATTGGTATGACCACAACATTTCTAAATCTGTTAGTATAATTTCATCGTTTTATTTTTTTTTTGTGAAATGATAACATTTCCAAAAACTTTCGATAACATTTGATATAGACATTTAGCTAACTTAATCAACAGGATCAAAATTAAACCTTAGAAGTAAAAAGTGATTACATCTGTCTTCACTTTATTAACGTGGCTTGTCTTGCATTATCTCTTTGTTCCATTTACAATAGTAGTTTCACTTTAACAGATCAACGCGATGCACGCTGTCAAATATAATTGCCATTAAATGGTAGATTAACCATTGGCAATAAGACCAAATCAAGAAATTGTCATTTGTTATTTAGCTGTGACTACCCGACCATGTTTATAAACAACTGTTAAATGCGGGGGTTTGAATTGATTTGTCTGTAGCGTAATGGAGGAATTTGAAAGAACACTATAACATACGTGGATTGGTACAGTGTTAGTGAAGGAAAGAAGTGGAAGGTCTATTTCCAAACAACAATTTACGTAGTTACCAAAATTAGTGCTTACTGATCATTTTTAATTTGCTTCGTATATTGATTGGTTATTGAGTTATTGATTGGTTGCCGAAAAGATATTTTAATTGTAACTTAAGTACCAACCCCTTGAATAAACTTATATGTGCAACGAGAGATTTTGTGGTATCCTTATATTATGTCATATGTAGTGGTTTTCATATAGAACCGACACTACTCAATAGCTTTCTTACCTTAAACTTGGCTACATAAATGTCTTAAAAGTGCAAACAGGTGATTTTGATTTGCCTTATATCAATGTAAGACAAGCTGAATTTCATGTTTGCTCCAATACGAAATTTTAGAAATTTACCTTTTTTTACCAAAAAAATAATTCAATATAAGGTATAGGTTGAATTTCGTATTTGCTCCAATACAAAAGTTTAGAAATGTAACTTTTTTGACCAAATAAATAATCATTTCAGATGGGGATATTTTTTATGGAAAGCTTACACTGGTGCAAAACTCAGGGGTTTCATTTCAGGGACACCTGATATGTGAAATCTCTCTCCTAGTTCAGTTCCTTTAATCTATCAATCGGCAAAATGGTTTTGAAAGTATTTATCGAAACCCCTCATGGATACCCAGAATATAGTTGTAAACTTCATTTTTACATTATGATTTAAAAGTATTTGAAAAGCTAAGACTCTCAATATAAGGGAATACATCTAACAATAATACGGTTATTCCATACAGCGCCTTATTCAACAAATGAACGAATGGCAGCACAGAAAGAAAATAAATGACAGAAATCATTATGACAAAAACCCATAGCAAAAAAAAAACTGTAACAAAGGCGATAAGGACAAACAGCTATGACAAAAGAGAAGCAATGCAAACAATGACATATAATAGCTTGGTTCTGCAATACCAAAAGCAGCAATACTATTGCATTAAGAAAGAATACCGTCATACTCGTACTAAGAAGCAATATCTTGAAAACGTTTCATAAGAAGGGTCCATGTTGACCAAGGATTTTGCTTTTTCGCACGCCATGTTTTAACGCTAAATTACTTTTCCCCAAGATTTCATGTAATTGCGCATATTTTGGTGGAAACAAAATCCAAATCGGCCATGGCGTTTTTATACTAATTAGCTAATTAGCATTTTGGTGGCGCTATTCAAAATTTGTTTTTGCCCCTTAAATCGTGCTGGAGTAACTTTGACTTTTGATTTCAGCAATGTAATTGTATTTGTATCCTACTATTAAAAGTCACATTTTATGGGTGGGATAAATTTCTGTACGTCATGGGCTGCCATTTTGAAACTGTATAACCGATTTTCTTTTTTTCTTTTTTTTCCTGTTTTGTGGTCTTTTTGATGACACCTTATGTGTTTTAATACATACAATGACAGTTTGAAAATTTTACGACTGTAGGTGGGTTTCTATTTAATAAACATGAGAATCGGGTCAGTGGTATTTAACGGGAAGAAGACCAAAACGGTTATGAAGTTCTACAAATAAAAGCGCATAAATAAAAGCTATTTAAGCGTGAAGCTTTCTAAGTGTTTACCACATCGAGTCTTTTCTATTTTTGTATGTTTCCCTCTAAAAGTACACTTACTTACCTCTGAGCAAAGGAAGATGCATCACAAGAAAAACAACCCCAAACAACAACCTTACACAGGACGTATTTCCTGAACAATTTAATGCAAAATAATATTTATTTTTGTTTGCACTTCATTAAAGTTTGCTATTTTATTTTGGCTAAAGATCTCTGAGTGTTATGCATTGATTTTTTTGGGAGACAATCAATCGTGAAACACTTGGTACTATCTTTATTGATCTTTAATTGGAATCATCCAGTGATTGTTAACTTTGCATTATGTGTGGCATTGTCCAATCGAACGTGTATGGCAAGCTAACGTAATTGGCCCACAACGCGTTGCTTTCGTAGCAACGCGTTGCTTTTCGAAAACAACGCGTTGCGTAAGTCGAACCAATCAGAAAAGTGGAAAAGTAACGCGTTGCTTTCAGATGGACTTAAACAACATTAAGCAAGCTGCGTTGCTGAACTAACCAACCATGGCAATCAGAAATGTAAAGAAGGCATCAATCCGTTGCTAAGCCATCCAATCATGAACGTGAAAATACTGTCTGAAAGCAATGGGTTTGCTTTCAATTAGCAACGCTATGCTTTTTTCATTTTTCTGATTGGTTTTACCTAAGCAAAGCGTTGGTTTCTGAAAGGCAAAACGTTGTTTTCTGAAAGCAAAAACGTTGTTTTCTGAAAGCAATGTGTTGTTTTCTAACAGCATAATGCGTTGCTTTCCTTAGCAACGCTTTGTGACCAATACGGTCTATGGTCTTTTTTAACTTGCTATAAACGTGATCTACCAGTCCTAAAAGAGTCATTGGTTTTGGAAACACTTTTGTATGATAATGATTATTGATTTGTTGGAAAGAACTAATTCATCCCATAAATATTTGTTCCCAACACTTACCAGATACAATTTATTTATTGAATTTAACTGATTACTTCTACCAACTCTAACTCGATTTTGAAGAGTAAAACCTCATTTGTTATTTGTTATGATCATATGAACTTTGTTAATACTCAGCAAGGTGCAAACGGGAAAAAGATCACAATGGACTTGAATAGCTTTCTGTCGGATGTCAGATTAGAACCTTTAAACATAGCCTTCCTTAAAAGTCCAACGACGCTTATATACTTAGAGATTTCTTTGCTAAATCGAGAACCCCCCTTCTTTAAGATATCTTGTTTGATATGAAAAATCATCAAATTAAAATTGTGTATTTGAAAGTAAAGCAAAATAAAATGGACAAATATTGCGCAATATTTGTAACATTTATTGTCGTTTTTTGCAAAGAGTACTAAAATAAGTTCTTGAAAAGGTTGATTGATTATTAACTGATATTACTGTCTACAACTTACCATTATAGCTACTTCTTATCATTATTATATTTAAACATCCAAAGTTTATGCATCAAAATGGAATATCAATTTGGTAATCATTATTTTTTATTGATTATTTCTCCATTCCAGTTCTTGCTGCAGTGGATTTAGCCGCTCGAGAGGGGTTTTTAGTCGGGCGACACTACGGTTCAGTTGAGTTGGTAAGTATCTAATCTTAAAGGGACAATGATGGCATGGAAAAAAAATATTCAGACATAATGAAATGACCCTTATTGAAATCACTTGCACAAATTTGAAATAATTTGGATTTTAACATTCTGAAAAACAGTAAAAACAACAAGAGTTCGTGGTCAGTTCGGAAGCAATTCCTGCCACGGAATTGATGTTGTTGACATCCCTGCCAAATGTACAGTGTATCGGGCATGTTTTTGGTGACACAATTCAAAAGCTTTCAGACATTACTTTCGCTTGTAGTCAGATATTGATCTGGCAAGTGAAAGGTGGATTATCCGGGATTAGCACATGTACCATAGCACAGTGGTCTGTAAGCTATGACTGCATGCTTTTCAAGTTTGATAAATGCTGGCAGTAATTTCTGCATCCTTGGGTTGAGAAGTAAGCTTACAAGGAATATAATATGAGTTACTTTCGCTTGTTTATGAAAGAATTTCATTTACTTAATTATTTTCAGGGCATTGTGTCCCTTTAAATATTTCTCGTCATATCTGATCAGGATAAGGACCTAGCCTAGTGCCTTCGACAGGATAATCGCCACGCGACCGTATGGGTCAGTGCAGACAGCCCGAGACCCGAAGGGTCCCGAGGTGCTGCCTGCACTGACCCATACGTCAAGTGCAATTATCCTGTCGAAGGCACTGAGGCGTGGTCCTTATCCGTCATAATACTTTGAGAAAACATAGTATCAATCATTACATTAACATTAATACTTGAATAACGTAATTTATCAAAATTTTGAGGAAGTTTTTAAAAAATAAATTCAAAAACACTTCTACACTCCAAAACATGTCCAAAGTTATACTCTATAAATATTGTCAAAAAGACCTTAGACGCATTTCATTGTTGATTAGTTTGTTTTGAAAATTATCTTGAAGTGGAGAAAAAATCAGACCTCTAAGACGCTTAGAGTGGGACTAATCTTCTCGCACCTCCCTGGCAGTTTCAAAACAAACCCATTAGTGATGAAACTCGTCAATGAAATTGAAGAAAGAAACTTTTCGCCCTGCCCTAACTTTTCCCAAAACAAACCCATCAGTGACGATTTGCATGTAAATGCATCTGAATTTTCTTCTACCAATTCCAATGCCCACTGTGTTAAATGTTAAAGGACAAGCAACATGTATGTACAAAACATGACTGGTTTCTGCATTGAAAACGATTTTATTTGTGAATTTGGGTTTCTTGATACACTTAATTCTCATGGGCTACTAATATCGCACATGATATAGTCCACTTCTCTCTAACTCCTTGCAGTGATGTCATAACTTGAAACGCATCTTGTACGCACGCGTCAAGTATGCCATCTTTTGTGCGCGAGTGTAAAAACACTGGCGGTTTACTGGTGCGCCCATCAAATGCTCGCGCTGACTTCACAGCACAGAGGTTTTAGGGAAGTTCAGTATAGCAGCTAATCTTTCTGAACGGCTTTCTTACTTGGACAACTTATAACATAATGAATTTTATATTTAATGATCAATATTAATGTCAAACTTATCGTCTTTGATAGTACAAAAAGCTTGTTCTCGTTATTAAGATATACGCCCTTTTCGAACGAAACATACAAAATCACATTATTTGAAGGTCTTCGCATGTGAATTCAACTAACTTGAAAGAGAAACCAATATTTTTTTCAACACAAATTAAGTTAGACTGACCAAATAGTTTTAGATACTAAGTTTCGCGAGGTAATATACGATGCAGGCAGTTACTTGATATTGAGCATTAAGTCGATATCAAGTTATTGACGGTATTTCTATTAGCTAACAGGAGTTCTGACTTGTGGTGACCCGCTTGCATTATCTGATGACCCGTGCAATATCGGATGACCCGTTCATTAATCTGACAGATCCAGTGCATTCGTGAAAAGTGCACGCTGAAAACAATATATAATCTAACACGAGAAGTATATACACGTAAAATGCATCGCTCTTCACTAATGCTTAAGACAGAGTCGGCTTTCCTGGAGCTTTTCAATTGATCGCAAACATAGAATATTAGACAGAATAAATTGAAGTTACTAGTTTAGTTACGCATAACAAGCTACATTCGAGTGAGGCGGAAATATAAGTCATCGTGTCCCTCAAAACTTGTAGACAATTATCCTGTGCGAGGCGTCTATAATTGATTTGTATATATCGATCTCAGGCCAAGTTGGCATATGACAAGATTTTAATGAACGATCATCTTTCCTATAATGGCGTATTATTAGGTCAATTACTGTCAGGAATACACTCTTGATCCTGATAATCATTTAATCACACGGATTGATTCACGGCTGACGATGCCAATCGTATTGGTGGTGGCGGGCAACTTAATATAGGGATGAAAAGGAGGAATGTTCTTCCCACAATGCATTTCTTAAGTACAATTTTTGCACTTTTATCACATGAATTATAATGACAACAATACTTAAATTGCAAGATTGGGATGAGTTCTGTTGATATAGGTACTTCATATCACTAAAAATTCAATGCGACAAAACACAGTGCAAGAATTGTATTGGGAGAATTGCATTATGGGAAGAACACTAACGTTACCTGCCCCTTATAGGATGTGCCTGTGCATATCTGCTTTCATCAGGGGATATACGCCTAACTCCCTGTGGATTTTTGGCTAGTAATATTAACAAATTAAGGCTTACTCCACAAATCCCATAAATAATTGCAACAATGACAAACTGTCGGCAACTTTGTGATATTTTTTAAACAGTCGTGAAAATAATAAAATCAAAAGTCACCATAGTAAGAAGAGGGGAACGACCCATCTCCTTTTTTGATTTTGCAAACCAGGTTTCAAGAATTAAATAATATATTGCCTTATATCTAACCGTTGATAGTTCAATAGATATACGTTGATAACTGTTCAAGTCATCCTAAGGATGAAAAATAACGTATATATTCCTATGACATATCATTATGTTTAACCCTCAAGCTACATTTGTGCTTGTGTTGTTACAGGTGTATGTTTAATGTTCTTTCATTCAAAGGGTTTCCATTTCGCTACAACATTTTACTTTTAACCTGCATATCAAATACTCATAATATCGCACCGATCTAGTTCATCAATTCCATGTCATTCAATTACATGGTACGGAAATTTGACTGTAACTCATACCAGATACCATCAAGTCCATTGTCCACAAGAATTCCTTTAAATACCAGGCCAAGATTAATTTGTCTACTATGCCAATGAACCAAGAATTGGCTGAATATGTGTATAGCTTATCTCCCTAGCGTCTCCTCCTCTTTCGTCATTTTTAGCTTATCACCTTTCTGCAGGCACTAGTTTTTGTTTGGGACCCCACTGGAAATAAGTTGGTATATTCAGCCAACTTTATGGGCTATCCTGGCTTATCGACTTGGTTGTCTGGGTTTTTTGTGTGTGTGTGTGTGTGTGTGTGATACTGAATATGTCTCATTAGTACTTGCTATCTTTGTATTGTTTGTCGATTTTGCCGAATAAAAAATAAATAAATAAATAAATACTTCTCAATGTATCTCACTGTATAATACAATGGACTTTGAATGATCAGTACAATAACCATCTTTAAATGGAATTAGTGCTGCAGCATCAGTTGAAAAAGGGCCTTAGATTTATACCAACCAGGGCCGGAATAATAACATTTGCAATCATAGCTAAAATTGATCATTGGGTTGTGTAGTTCATGAAAATATGTGATGACAAAAATAAAAGTGATGGCAATTTGCATAAACCAACGTTTTCCAAAATGGCCGCCATTTTAAAGGTAATAACACTACTATGGTGACTTAGTGTCGGAATGTATGTTGTCTGGGTCAAGAGGTTCAATATATAATTGCCAAAATTGTCTGAGTCATGGAAATTTATATACACGGCTATTTTTCAAGATGGCCGACATTTCGTCAAAGAAAACCGTATATTTCGTATTATATAACGTAAGAAGATGATTTTGGTGTCAAAATGAGTGTTTTCTGTGTCAAGGAGTTCAATAAAACTATTCTCAAAACTGTAGGATGAATATAAAAGTGATATTTATTTGTATTTGTCACTTTTTTCCAAGATAATCCAGTATTTTAAATACAAGTACCCAAGAGTGTTAACTTACTGCAATGTCAGGCTTAATGTGGCAAAGTGATAAAATATATTAACCCAGATGCTTGATAATTAATACCAACACAGAACCCTCAGTAACTCCTCCTTAGAACTTCTTAACTTCGCTTCATGGCCCCTATGAACGAAAAACCCAAAACATTGACTACCAAAAGGTGTGCACGTGACTATGACCATTTAATTGTTCGAAATTCGGGGCCATTTTACTCTTGACATATATGGAACAAACAAATAATAGTTTCTATTAAAGTAATGCAGGTCTAAATATCAAAATTCCCATGCAATTCCAGATATATGTTTTAGGTGAATACATATAGAGTAGTCAAGGTGTCACATTTTGGGTGTCACATTGGTAGCCCATGAATAATATGGCTCACGACTCATCTCTCAGTTTTGAGAATATTGCTGTTGAAATCCTTGACCTAAAAACATCTACTTTGTCACCAAAATCGTCATCCTGGGTGCTGTATGGTATGAGGTATAAAGGATTTTGCTTTTAATATGTTGACAATTTTGGAAAATAGTGACGTATTGAAACTTCAATTACTTTTATATACATCTGACCGTTTAGTAAATAGTTTTATTGAACTCCTTGACCCAGAAAATCTTTAATTTGACAGCACAATTATCTTCATAGGCTAAATAATAAGAAATGTAAGGTATGTGTCAATAAAATGTCAGCCATCTTGGAAAGTGTCGGCACATGCAACATTTTATAGTTTTGGGAATAGTTTTATTGAACTCCTTCACCCAGAAAAAACATTTTTTCAACAAAATTGTCTTCTTAGGTGTTTTTGGCTTTAAGATGGCTTCCATTTTAGAAAATAGCGTCGTACGCAAATTGCCACCACTTTTAATTTTGTCATCACCCGTTTTCATGAACTCCACATCCCTACGGTCAATTTTAGCTATGATGACAAATGTTATTATTCCGGCCCTGGTACCACTCTCCTACACTGGTTGGTGCTGCAGCACTAATGTTGTGACCCCCGGATTGTAGGGTTTTTTGGAAAGTGCATAGTACACTCAGTTTCCAAGTTTTTTGGCAAGTTGTTGTCACCAAAGAGAGGAGATATTATTTCAGAAAATACAGAAAACCCCATCAAAACCCGTCATTCCTTTGTGGAGCTACGACTGTAGAAAATAGGCTTGCATTTTGGGTGATTTTGTGACCCGTAATTGTTAAAAATCTTGTGAAAAGTATATGAAAATGTTCTGATCATTTCCGACTCTTGAGAAACGGTGTTATGAAAGTTCAATGTACCTTGTAACAAAGTATAACTTCTGAACTGGCGCCCAAGCGTGCCCATACGTGTAATTCTACCATTGTGGCTGTTTGATAGCCGACACCATGTCGAACTGATTCCAAAGTCAGTTTCATCTGAAATATGAGTGTGATAAACGTCATGCTTTATAACTCTAATTAAAAGTCTAAATTTAGTTAACGTAATAGAAACCTCGCCTTCCGAAGGGGGGGGGGTTGTTACCCCTATCTTTCTATTCTCTTCGCCCTACTAAAACCACATTTAAGGTTTCAAGTGACGTCATGCGCCCCCCCAACCCCATCACAAAAAAAGACGGGTATAGGAAAGATAAAGGGTGATCCTAAAGTGAAGGATAAGGGGTGGCATATCCCCCCCCCCCTTCTTTCGGGGGGAAATACCAAACACGCCTAGTACGACAACCAGGATATAACAGGCATTTGATTTTAGTTGCAATAAATAGCAGGTCCCCTATTTCCTTTGATACCAAAATGAGTACCAACATAGTAAACATTATGTCATAATGACGTCATAATGTCTCTACTTGATGGAAAATGTTTAGTTGTTACAATATTATTGTTGAGCCAGTACATTTGCAAAATATCAATGTTTCTTCCTATATGCAGTATTGCAGATTTATACCTTATGACGTCACCATTGGTTTGTTACATGATTTTATTACCAATGAGAAAGAATAAACTCTAATCATTACCTGAAGGTACAAAATTATAGGGAATTGGATGTTCAATAAAGAAAATTCAAGGAGGTGGTACCACATTCGGTGTGATGGTTACAAAAAATTGCTCAGGTAGAAAAGGGTTAATAGGCAATAGTTTAATGATGACATGGGCATGCTATGGGATGTTTTCCATTAATTTCAGAACAAACCAGTCCGGTCTTAAAACAACTGGCAACGTGATAGGGTCTGTAAATTAGTTGTGTGTGTGGGTCCTCCGATCTACTAGGTCTCATGATTATCACGCTGTTTCGATTAACAGGGTGATGAAAAACATGAGGGTGGTCGTATTGATAATGATATTACACACTTCAATGTTTAAAATGTTTACAAAGCTAACATGTGAACTGGCCGTTCTAGATATAAGCACTTATATAATATTGTAGAGATTTGTTGTGTTATAATAAGATTAGTATGAGTATACTATTGTCATTCATTATTATATGGTAAGATTATATCATATTATATAATATTTATCATATTAACTTATATTTATATTATTATATAGCTTAAAACAAGGTGTTAAGCGTCCTTATACAGTGGTTCGGAGATGAAAACAATTAAGTTCATTACATTTCATTGCCCGGCACGCTCTACCGTACCACTCCACGTGCATGACGATATCTTTCATTATATAGCCGACGAAACATAAGAATACACATTTAAAGCAATTACTACAAAAATGAGTGCATTCTATTAGGATTGCACATTGCTAGATTTTCCGTAGCAATACATACAGTACGAGCCCAGTGTAGTTTTCAGTTTGATCTAAGACACAAAGTAAACAACAAAATCCTGCTATAGATTCGTGATATGCTTAATACCTTGTTGTTACCAAAGTTATTGACATTTTGCTCATGTTCGTGGTCCACAAAAAAAGGCCTCAAAAGAAAATTTTTACCGGAAGTGACAATTTTTAGAAGTCAACGAAAACAGAAACCACAACAACGTATTTAACCATCGTTTACTATTTTGCTGGTTACCAACCCCAACCACTTCAGGTTGATCGTTTGTTTTTTTATTCCTTGTAATGCAAATGGCGATATGTTCACTAAGCTCTTAGTTGGAATGGAGAGGAATCGGTGATTTCGATTTCGAAAAAATAATAGATTAAGCATCAGATAAAGCAGGGGGATTTTAGGGTTCGAAGGGACCTCGCCCCCTCCATTTGGGCTATTAGCCCTCTTTTGTCGATCGATATCCCTATTATAGAGCGAGGAGAAAGAAAAAAAAACTAGAACTCCTCCTATAGCCACCCACTCAGCAAGTTGACATTTTTGGTGACCTTGGGGAAAAGAAATTGTAAAAGCTTGTATCCTTTGTGGAGGTTCAAGAACTTTGTTTTAGAAATATCCCACGAATAGTTAATATAAAATTGGTTTCAACGTTGATTCTTGGCCATTTAAGTTTTACATTTAGTCAAAATGGTAGAAGAATGGTTTTTGATACACAACCACACACAAGCACACACACACACCGCACCCAAATACACACATACACACCAATAAGAACACGCACACACCAGTGGCGGCGCTAGAGGGGCACCCCTATTTTTTTCTCACACCCCCCCCGGCTTAAAAAGAAAAATGAGGAATTTAGGAAAAATTAGCGATTTAGGGACAAAATCACCAAATTTGCCAAAAGCAGAGATTTAGGGCCAAAATTGGTAAAACAACCTCCAAAATATTTTATGTGGCCCCACAGAATTTCGCTTCCCCCCCCCCCCCCACCCCCCCCATTTTTCCGCCCGAAAAAGACGTCTGGCACCGCCACTGCACAAAAAATGGCCACAAATATACTCACCAAACAGACAACTTAAAGTGGACAGGAGGAGATTTTTTTAGGATATGAATTCTCTCCATTTAACTGGATCGGTTGTAGAACAACTACCGAGAACGTTGGAAGGTTTGTATGGACAAAACAGGTGCAAAAGAAAAGCGCGAACCTGTTTTGACTGCCTGCTATCGTAATCGTTCCCCATTGAAAACCATGCTTTGGACTTTCTGTCGTGCACGACAGAAACTACTAAAGCATCATCTTATTTTACATTAAAGACGGGGATCGGGCTATTCACTCAGGGTGATCTAATACAGTGGTAAGCATTCAAATATGAAAAACCTAGGTTCGAGAAAATTGGGGGCGTTCATTCTGGAAATCTCCTCATGTCTCTTTAAGATAAGGTCTTTTTAAAGGTTTTACAAAAACCTAGAATCTGATGTAAATGCCATACAATCGAAGTGAACTAAATAAACACAAAGCATCACAGGGAAAAAGATATGTTATCAGCCTCAGGATTAATCCAGGTTTAAATTGCTCTTGGGTCAAAACATGGTGTCTGCGTGATTTTTAGAATTGATGTGCTTTATATCGACATTTACTTATCTCTGCCCTGACTTTTGTAGACTAATGTAAATGGACGACTCGATATCACGTAACAGTATAGATGATAGTGCACTGCTATTTTTCTGTGTCATTAGAACCCACTTGCCGTATTACTTACATTTGGACATGGTGTTCAGAATGACATTCAATGATTACGCTTTTGCGTTATTCAGTGCTGCTGCAAGATCGAGTAAAAAAAAGGACGTCGCTAAAGTACTGCGTGCAGTGGAAATCTTGCCAACACACACATAAAGAACCTTATAAACACACAACACAACAATACAAGCTCACGCACTACCCATGATTCCACATATGGCAACATATGAGAAGAATAGATGCCTATTGTCACTGGGTGGCGGAAAGTAATTCATTTATTTGTTTTGTGGTGAAGTTCCCAGATACTTTACGAAACTTCCACAATATTATTTCAAATTGGAAGGTTTCCATACCTAATAGGACCAATTAAAAGGGGCATTTCGTAATCTACAAGCCTCGTTCGCTCGAACCCCCCCCCCCCCCAAGTAGATTTTTATTTAATCTCAACCGTTTAGTCTTAGTCATGCATGTGTGTACCCAATCTTACTTGTAAATACGATTGATCTGGTAAGAAATATCGCATGTTTGTATTTTATGTCCGTACAGAAAATTACTGTACAGTAGCATATGGGAACCTGTAACCAGCATTTGTTTATAAAAGCAAACCGCAAGATCGACATCAACTGAATTTGTTAAGCTTTTCTCAAACGATATCTAGCGAAAACCATAAAAGAAAAACAGTTAGAATCACGAAAGCACCTTTAAATGATAATATATAATTTAAACGAGATTGCTTAGTCATCTTTTATGATAGGCCGTGGTGTATCTTACATATAAATAGATTCACAGAAAAAAACACATTGCTGTGGGTGTTTCCATTATGAAACAGGGTTTGAAAGAAGTTTCAGTAATATTGGCCATATGCGTAATCACTGAATACAGATGAGAATATGTCGAGTTGACAGATTTTCAACAAGTTTACTCAAAGTTGTTTAAAAGATGTGTTATGACGCATGCAGTTGGGTATTTGAGTTTAAATTAGTTTAAAATCTTAAACAATTTTAAAACAGTAATAAACCGAAGCTACTGCAAATAGCCTAGAAGTATAAACGCAATTCAAACTGTCAATCAGTCAATCCCATAGCGCCGAACACTTTCCGATCGACCTCACAGAATTTCTTGTGCACCCTTGTATGGGCAGCCAACGGTTTAGGCACACTCTCTGTGTAGCCAGAGTAATTAGATAATGGTTCTTCGGACTGTACAACAAGTTCACAAAATTCGTATTTTTTTTTAGATTCTGTAGAGCTTAAATAAGCTCCGACGGATATCATTTGTTTGCAAATATTAGGAAAATTCGTTTACCCGAATAACACGTCGCCTCCTGTAGGGCACGTAACAGGCCGCCTCTCAGAAACGGGCTGCTTAATTGTTATTGTCTTATGGCCCTGTGTGGTATAAGTTTCGTGCAAAAATTCCTGGAAAGTGGTTTCCGTAGTTGTGCACACCATTTACTCAAAAAATCTTATAGACTTTTTACAGTAGTACAGTTTAAAAGTTAAGTATACAACAGTTGCTGTTAAACAAATGTAGTAATGCTATGTTTATTGCTTTCGTTACGGTAATAAAAAGAACTAAGCAAAACAATTAGCATATTGGCAACGTCCTTTTCGAAAATGACTCCCAACCTGCCATCACCGAAAAAAAGAGGATCGTCGTTTATTTTCTTGTTAATTTAAGGGCAATTTAACAACCAAAACAATGCAGGGGAAAACAATGCAGCATGGGGCCGCTCGTGATTTTTGAAAAATGGCATTAAGACGTTAGGGATATATTACTGCGGTACGGTAATACGTATAACCTGTTTCTTCTAAAATTTGAAAAGGAAATTTTACAAACCAGCGTTTGAAAAAAAATTCTCAGACTGGAATAATACGCGAAATGCATTGTGGGAAAAGGGATGCCGCCCATAGCGATTGCGTGTTCACTTTTCCGTGTTTGCGAGCACCCGAAGAACCCGACAAAAACTTCAATTTCTCGCTCGGTGTCTATAAGTTTCCGACCCAATTACTTACCTATTCAGAACAAAACATAGTAGGACCCTCTGATGCAAAAATCTCCAGAACCCCTTCGTTTTCCGGAGATATTTGAGATTAGTTTCATTTGCATGCATTCGCTATGACGGACTGATAACGTTAATCTCTCGCGCAGTACTAATTTAGATAATATTTTTCGGAGTCTGTGACACAGACTACACACTTTCCGCACCGCCGTAGGGATATATGCTCATCCCGTTTATTTTTAAAACTAGTGAGCCTTTGACGGTAGCATTATTGTTCTGTGCTCAGTCAAGAACAGTCTTTTGACCTAATTTTGTTCTTCTAAGGGCATTTCTAAGCAAATTAACCATTAGATGACCTTTGACCTGCGGAGTCACTTTGAAACATCGATAACAACCCTCAGACTGTTGTTCCCCACCCACGCTCCCTAAATATCAGCTCCATATGACAGGCAGACAGACAGACAACTCTTGTTATTTGGTAATATAGAGTTACAATTATATTTATAATGAATAACCCACACACCGCGACATATTTTAAGGACGACTTCAAAAGTCAACCACCGTTTGCTGGCCGGTCCCATCCATGTTTTCCCGATCGAACTGGTTCCTATTGTTCTAAACAATGAACCATTTTTCAACCGCCTGAACAGCTGGCCAGCACGCCGTTTGAGTTGACGCTATCCTTTAATATGCAAGTTATTGTCAAAGAGTATCGTCTGATTATATTGCAGTCCTGCTACTCTGAAATTGCCAGCTGCAATACGGATTAGCCATGTTATAAACAAACTGTTGCCTGGTGTACAGTATCAATGTCAAAATGCAATCAGACTACAAATATTTAAGGGAATTGTATGATAGGAACTACGAGTAGTACATGTGGAACGGTATTTTTGTGAACATTTCAGATACAATCTGCAACCAAGGTTTTTCATAAATCAAAATTGTATGATGATTCCAAAAATCATGGGGTCATTTTTAAATGGTTATTGCGATGATTCTAGGGGGCAATGTTAACAGGGTTCAAAATATAAAATGGAGCAACATGTGTTTTAAAGTATACATCTGCTCAGTACCTGCAGGATTAAAAAGGTATTAGTTTGTCTACACCGGAGGGTTATAGTACAAGAGTGTCAAGGCAAAAACTTGGTTCAAGGTCACACTGGGGGGTAAAAATTCAGATTCCTCGGTTTGTTTTAAAAATGTTTCCCAAATTGTTCGTCTTACGTACAGAAGCCGACAAAATAAGGGTTGCGTTTATCAAGGATGTTTTGAATAATTGAGTGGCAAATGTGGCCGTGCCACAGGGTCTATGGAGAAAAAACTTAGTCATTATCATCTAAAGGTCTCACTTTGAAAGGTGAAACACAGAATCTATATACATATTCTTATTTAGTATGACCCAATGAACGATTTAAAACCAGTTTCAACAAAATCGGACCATTCTATAAATAATGACCTTGAACTTTCTTGAGCCTATTGTACTAAAACAATAGGTCGCAAATATGGCAAACTATACCTTTCTAGAAACCTTATGAGCAACCGAACAGATTGGTATAAATTTTAAAATAATCTAAGCACTTTTATTGTTTACCCCTGTACAAATTTTGCCCCCTTATACAACACCCAAGAACACATTTTAAAAAATGACACCATGATTTTCAGATTCTCCATGAAATTCTGTATTGGAAAAACATTGGTGTCAAAATTGTATATGAAAAAAACTAAACCAAAACATTCATTACATTTCCCCCTGTACTATACACGGCTGAAAATAGATCGAACTATAACATTCAGAGGACTGCTTGGAAGCCTGTACTTTTCATAACAAGCTTGAATGTATCTTGGAAGCTGCGGGCAGGAGGCCTTTTTGTGAAAACGCACAGGTGTTTGAAAGTCAAGAATCAAGAATAAAACAAAAAATATCAGTTTTTGACAACTAACTTGGAGTATTTAGACCACTAAATACATCCTGTGTTTATATGATGAAATGTCATTGCCGGCAAATATGATTTTTCATTAAAAAAATCTAGTTTTACACGTCTTTCTATGGGAAATAGACATATAGAGGGCGCTATAACATACAAATTATGACCGTTGTAGGCCTATATGGCATGGTTCCTGCAATGGATTTTTTCTGATTTTTGCGGGGGTAATAGCTCTTGCATGTCCCTACTTATTTCAGTTGTCAAAATTGTGTTGCCATTGCTTAAAATTGCTCTAAAAATAAAAGCGACAATTTGCATGGGGTCAAACAGCTGTGAACTATTTCATGACGTTATTAATTTTGATCGCTTGTAATAAAAACTCTGCTGTTCTCAGCTTTACCACTTAAAGTTTACCACTTGCAGGTAATTTTACTACAACAAATTACAATTTTCATTATAATAATGCAAGATAGCCAACTTCGACAAAATTATTTGGGGCGTTGTCTGTTTTCCTCTTGGAGAAATGACTGATAGTAGCTTTAATTACAAAATGGAAAGTATTTGTTGTATCTTCGACAGTCATAGCAATACAGTATAAAGAA
Organism: Ophioderma brevispina; assembly: GCA_023653785.1. Taxonomy (NCBI): domain Eukaryota; kingdom Metazoa; phylum Echinodermata; class Ophiuroidea; order Amphilepidida; family Ophiodermatidae; genus Ophioderma; species Ophioderma brevispina. The sequence continues at coordinate 71,912 of JAMKCH010002717.1, forward strand.
CTATGATATATATTTTGGGTATTGTTTCTGCATTAATCTGAACTAGACAATACCCGATGTATTACATAGGGGAAATGTAATTGATGTTTTGGTTTAGTTTTTTCAGATACAATTTTGACACCAATATTTTTCCAATACAGAATTTCATGTAGAATCTGAAAATCATGGGTGTCATTTTTTAAAATACGTTCTTGGGTGTTTTATAAGGGGGGGATTTGTACAGGGGTAAACAAAAAAGTGTTTAAATTGTTTTAACATTTATACAATCTGTTCGGTTGCTCATAAGGTTTCTAAAAAGGTATGGTTTGTCATATTTACGACCTATTGTTTTAGTACAATAGGCTCAAGAAAGTTCAAGGTCATTATTTATAGAATGGTCCGATTTTGTTGAAACTGGAGTTAAATCGTTCATTGGGTCGTACTAAATAAGAAAATATATATAGATTCTGTTCTTCACCTGTCAAAGTGAGACTTTTACAGATATGACTAGTGGTCTCCCATAGACCCTGTGGACCACGGCCATATTTGCCCTCTTAATTATCATCAAAACATCATTGAATACTCCGCTTCTGTACAGTAAGACGAACAATTTGGCACCATTTTTTAAACAAACAGATGAATCTGAAAATTTACCCCCGTGTGACCTTAAACCTGTTTTGCCTTGTAACTCTTGAACTATAACCCTCAGATAGGGCAAACTATACCTTTCTGTAATCCTTGAAAGGTACTGAACATGATGGTGTACTTTAAAACACATTTTCCCCCTTTTATATTTTGACCCCTGTATAAACCTTGCCCCTTAGAATACATCCAAGAACACCTTTTAAAAAATGACACCCGTGATTTTTGAAATCCTCATACAATTTTGATTTAGAAAAGCCTGGTTGCAAGATTGTATATGAAATTTTCACAAAAATACATTTCCACGTGTACTAATGGGCAGATTCTTTTCTTTCCAACATTTGTGGGCTTAACTAGAACCATCGCCAAACACCTATGTCCGGGGACCACCTGTGACAGTGAGACCTTTGCAAGATCAAAGAGCTCCTCGACCGTTCACTTCTTTCCTCGTTTCCTCATTTTCTTTTGGCTTTGATTGTCTGGTGCAACACAACACCTGGTTTTCCTAAGGCTATATTGTATAGTCAATTTATACTCGTGCTGATATAAATATATATGTCATAGATTGCTATTTATCTCTTTTCACCCTATAAAATGTATCATGGACTATCAATTTGAGACTTTAAAGGTGCTTGTGCCGATTTATGTCTATAGGGTTCTCTACTTGATATGATAGCCTGGTACTTGCACATACGCCACACCAAGTACCGTGAGAAACAAACTTGCGGTTTTGATGGTAGAAGCAATAATAGATATTGCAAAGCCCTATTCAATACTGTGCTAATATTGATGGTTAACCATAATTCAGCAATTTTATGGCAGAACTACGTAACTCGAAATTTTGACTTTTGAGATAAAGTTATTTCTGGGCAATTTGGGGGCGCTGCTTTCATTTCACAAAGTCTTATATGCCAGAAATGCTTCCTTTCTGAGATAGCACATCCTAACTCGGGTGCTTTTTACCATTTTGAAGGTATTTTTCCGGCAAAACTGCGTATCTCTTAGTTACGCGTCATTTTCTCTCAAAATCGCCTTATTATTTCATGGCAAAACTACGTAACTCAGAGATACGTAGTTTTGCCATAAAAATATTCTATGAGTGCCGGTCTTTTGCTATACAAATCAATGGGACTACAGATGCTCAGATCAAACTAAAAAAGCGTAAGATCAAGCTAAAAAGGTTTGTAAACAACACATATCAAGAATTATATTTTTTTTGTAAAGTATAGTTTGTGTTCAGCCATTGAAATATAGCATGTGTATTTTGCCATAACTGCTTTTTCCTAAATTTTTATGGCAAAACTACGTAACTTGACAAATTGTGTTGTAATTCTGAAATGAGTTAATCATTAACCCTCAAAATTGATGGATATACAGAAAATGATATGATAAATATATTAAATGTATTCAATTCAGCTAATTTTCAATGTGTAAGAAAATGCAAACGGACAAACTTTAAAGGTAAATATTTCAAAAGGCCGATTTTTGAGATACGTAGTTTTGCCAGAGAAGGGCCGCATTAAAACGGCGTTTGTTTGTTTAAATCTTGGGAATGACATGGATTTGAGTACTCAAATTTTAGGATCACAATGAGAAAAATACGGCCTTTCATCTGATATCAATATCGATACTACTTTCGGGTAAATTAGGGGGTTCCAAAGACGATCGGAACATGCACCTTTAATAGCACACCACTATGTATTATGTTCATTTATCAAAGTGTCAAGAAACGTGCAAGTTCCAGCGTAGCGCCGGTGTAGCGTTAATATAAACATTCACTACTGAAAAGGGAGGTCTGATCACCAAACATACGTTTACCCTATTAAACTAAAATTTCCCCAGGGGAGTTTTTATTGTCAGTGTAGAGGCGAGTCAGTTTAAAATATAACGTGCTTTCAGAAAAGTGACATGGCACATCAGATAATGTATACCTCTACTTATTCGTGCTTGTGTTGGTTCTAATGCTTATGGGGACAGAAAAAGCAGAATACATCATGTAGCACGCTAAGAGGTAACGCAGCTAAAATCACGTTCCTTTATTCTCAGGTATGTCATAAATTGTGATACAGATCTAAGAATCTAATACGTAAGGTATATAAGATACACGTGTTTATGTGTCATCCATGAATATAAAAAGTATTCGTTGATGGTTGATGGTGGAAATTGCTTTCTTGAGAATATCAGACATCAGCATTCTCTGTTGTCCTTCTGTCTGCCTTGCAGATGGTAGTTTGCTAGAAATGGATTGTAAAACGAACTGCTGTGCATAATATCCATTGCCTTGCTGAAATTGATTGATGTGCTATCGATTCGAAGAATCGGTGTACATACTGTCACTTTTTTGCCTCTTCGTATGACAACACCGCACTACAAAAAAATCTAATCTTTTTGCAAGTCCACCGGGATGTGAATCGAGCTGCAAATTTGATACAAGACATGATGCGAATTTGATTTTCAACATGATAACTGGCCAATGTGTTTGTCCTTGTGCTTTGAAAGGACGATTCAGCCGTTTTATCCGACCATCTGCGTGGATTTTTTTTTTAAATTCCAACAGATTAACAAAATGACGTCAATATTTTTTAAAGAATTAGTTTGCTAAAAATGCGCTAAAACGCTACGTAAATACCTTAATTTATTTAAGCATTTAACTTCGTTATAAATAGCTGTCAACCCTGTATTATATACTTATTATTGAAGCAAATCTGGTTCGGAAAAAGATACCAAATCTTTAAAGGAATCTACAGATATAAAAAAAATAATTTCGGGATGTTTATTTACATTGCTAACGCATCCAGAGGTTTAGTAGAATTATGTAGGGAGCACTTTCCAGTCAGTCATTCTGCCTGCATGTCTTTCTGTTGCAAGTCGAAAAAATCCAATCCCAATTTTATACCAAACTTGGGTTACAGGTACGGAATGAGCACCTTCATCAGCTGATGAGGTCAAGGTCACATTCCAAGATCAAAGGTCATCGCCCGTCAAGTTGTACGAAAAAGTTGTACGAAAAGAACCACCTTGTTGTTGAATAGAAATTTCAATTCAAAAGGACGGTGAAAGTTAAAGATAGGCTTACACTATCATGCCTATTTAATCAAAATTCAGGTAATATTGCTAAATTATATATGGGTTTCTTGTTTATTTTAATTCAAATTTAGATAAAAGTTCTACTTATTTTTTTTTGAATAGCCATCTAAAATATCATAGTGGAATTCAAAATGACAGTTCATATCTTTAGTTGCATGCTGTCCTTGGTAAAAACAAATACAATATGGAAAATCGTTCAACATTGAGCATGTTAAAAGCTTGATCAACTGCTCTTCACTAAAGACAATAACATACATACATACATCTATGGCGCCTTCTAAGCACACATATCAATGTCATACTCAACAGAATGATATTACCAATCATTTCATGGCTCGTTTGAGGTAAGAAAGATGGAAGCATCTTACTGTAATATAACTTACCTTCCTTTCTTTGTTCTTATATAATGACACGACGTGTGTGATGACTACAGGTGTTAAAATATATTATAAAACTAGGGCTACTCCAAATTTGACATGGCAAAGTGGTTTTGACAATGGCTTGCCCATGGTTGTTCATATTCAGTAAGCATAGATACATATCGCCATACTTCTACTGCCCTACATTTGCTTCCTCTTGGTAATTGAGATCCCGAAATCACGTTAAACATAAAATATTTTAGTACTTCTATTAGCCATTAGAACCCATTTTGTCGTATTACCTTACATATTTTACAACTTCTTGAAAGCATTTAAGCATCCTACTCTAAAAATAACCTACCACCGTTTCTTTGTTCTTATAAAATGACATGACGTTTGGGATGAGTACAGGTGTTAAAATGTATAAAATATCATAAACTCTCAGATCTGTGCAGACATGCATGTCTAAGTAGAGGTAGCAGACCCCTAACCTACCCTGGTATGCTATGTAGACACGCCGGCTTTACTTTGAAAGTGGTAGCAGCAATGCAGGATAAAGATGTTTGGCGAAGAAGTGTGTCACGAATCTCGGCGGAAAGCGAAGGAGGAGGAGGAGGAAGAGGACGATGACAACGATGATGATGGGTCCACTAAATTATACATGGCACACTGTAACTTGTCAATAAAAAAAATCATTCTGCACACAAAGAAGTTTAGCCAATCAGCATTTGCAACTGAAGACACACCTCCACTGATTGCTTTGTATCATTGCTTCTGACCTCAAATGACCCTAAATTTACCTCCTATTGAAAAGGGATTAAGAGCATGGTCATAAAACGTTGAATATTGTGGATTTAAATTGAGTGCTATGAGGTCCATTGAACTTTTGACTTACTGGTCACTGTTATAAATTTTAAATACAAAAGAATATTCATTGAAATTAATTACAATGATTTTTATATGTTTTCATTGATTACTTAATATCTGACTGTTGATTGTCTATTTATATTATCATGTACTGATAACAAATAGAGTTGTGTAATATTAAACATTTCATAGTCAAAAAGTAGTTCTGCACGACCCTAATGAATTTCTTTACAGATAGCATTGAGGCTAGTTACAGTGTGCATGGCAAAGTTGTCAGACAACGGTCTGTTCCTGGTTGTTCATGTGCAGTAGGCATACATTGAGGTCTCGAAATCACATTAAAGTTATGTTTTAGTAAACTTTTTCTGCAGTTTGCTAGTAGAACCCATTTGGCGTATTTACGGTATTATGTTTTACTACGGCGTTCAGATAACATCTAATATATACATCTTTTTGACCGATATCCAATGATATGTGAAATTGCGTTTGGTCTCAAACGCGTCCAGAGAGTATTTCAATATCCTGTTTACATCAAATTGTCAAGAAATCATTTAGAAAAAAAGGGATTGATAAATAAACGATTTTTTAATAATAGCACCACATGGCTATCCAAATCGGGACCTAGGTACAGTGTGGCTCTCTATTACACACTCAGTCCATCATTGAAACCTTAAAGACACTATGAGTGATTCACCCGAAAGAGTCAAAATATTTGAAACTTGTAAGAATAGCTTAAATATGAAAGATAAGTTTGTAAGGAAGAAAGCAGCACTGCTCAAAGATAGGAATCGCCATTCAATTACTTTTTGCAGTAAGTGTCCGTACGGAAAATAATAACAAAAACATCCGATTCTGTCCTTATTAGGCTGTTTTCGGTCTTAGCACTTGCGGGGTATGTTAGGATAGCTATACTTGTTACAAACATGCAAAAATCTTATTTTTTTTTCGATTTGATGATTTAGTGCCTTTAAGCAAATTGAACAGATAAACCTGATTTTAGATGGAAGAGGAAACTCATTTATCCTGAGAAAACGTAAAAGAGCAAGCATGGTGGGTGCCTAATGCATACAAAGTAACCCAAAATCCTCCATTGAGATTAAAGCCTGTGATCTTATTGGTTTAAAGCGAGCAAAGGATACTATATGTCAACATTATTTTTCCTTAATATCGCCAAAGGCATCATTCACGTTACAACTCTAAATTGTCTTTCCTGATTCCAGGTGCAGATGTTACTTCCACAATTCCCGACACGCAGGTTGAGTTCCTAAGAGATCGACATTTTATGACAGGTGTTAGCGTGAACCTTTTTTAAAACAGGTGTTCGGCGCAATCCTGGTTAATAGAACGGGGGAATAGGGAAAAGAAATCCTTTGATAATGTTTTTAAATCTTCCAAAACAGCATTACAGACAATTCTGCTTCGTCAGTCTCACTCACGATACAAGGCAATTAAAAAACAACATTAAGACAAAACAAAATCGGGACAATTGGATATTTGCAAATCGGATCACATCGAGGGCAAACGGAATTAATAAAGTCCTGTAAACACCGTTATATTGCTGGAAAGTGATGGTATATTGTGAATGTGAGATTCTGCCGATCAAACAAGAGCTGGTTGTGTTGTATTTTTACGGCAGCTATACATCAACATATACATTTATAACATTGGAAGATTGATTTAAAATTACATTTTGTTTTATTGCCTCTAGCTCAAAGGCAGCACCGAAAGGTTATACCGACTATTTTTTAACGATCAAGTTAGGTTTTTGTTCTCTTTGTTGGCTTATTCGTTCGTGTGTTTGGTTGTCCGTTTTTTTTTTTTTTTTTTCAAGCTTGTGTTTTGTATGTTTGTCTGTTAGTTTGTTTGTTTTTGGTTGGCGACCGCCAATAGCTAGAAGGACCTGGATTTCCTTTGTTACACAGGGCCGGATTTATTCTGTTACTTAAGTAATCCTTCACTTCTGCAACCAGAACGCAATGACCGATTTTCATGACCGAATGACCGAAACTTGGTAGGACAATATTGGAGAACACAAATATCACGCATGTCGCATATCATCACTTCAGCTATGCATATTAAGTACTTCATTTGCATATTTATTCTATATTCGCTGAATATAGCGAGCGCACAATCTGAGAACCGCAAAATTGTAGTTGTTTTGTTGTTTTTGTCTTTGTTTTGGTTTTTTGTTTTTGTTTTAGGGGAGTTTGTTTGTTTTCAAGCAGTTCTGAATTTAAGCACTGAATAAACACAAAAAAGAAACATATTTACTAGCAAATAGAAAACAAATTGAAGTAGTCACTCTAAAACCGTAACATAATACCACAAAACAAATTAGTTTTACCACCTTTACACATTTTAACGAAAAAAATCCAAACCGTATTGCTATATATGGTTTAATGGAAGCAAAACTATACCCTGTAAAGAAAAATCAGAAAAAAAAAAATAGGTTGATGATACACTAACGCTACTAGAAGATAACACCTCTCAAAATTGAGTACGTTTCTGTGGATATTTTGTTATCACTTTAATCTTACGTGTTTGAATAATGAAACCCCCCTTAATCGCAGTTTTATTAGGGTACCTATTTGTTTTTGTATGGAGTGTGGGAGCAACTTTCTTGGAGAAAGCAAGGACACATAATAATATGACAGTGGATCAGTAGGTCAGAGCTCTGTATATAGCAATCTCGTGTTGATGTAATAATTAAAGGTGCAACCAGAGATTTCACATATCAGATGTGCCTAAAAATCGAAAGTACTGATTTTTGCCCTGATGTAAGCTTTCCATCAAAATATCTCCATCTGAAAGGATTATGCTGAGAGATGTTTCTTTGGTACAAAAAATGTGGAATTTCTAATTTCGTATAGGAGAAATACGAAATTCAGCCTATGTTTTATATTGAAATATAAGCAAATCATAATAGCCTTTTTTCTCTCTTAAGAAATTTATGTAGCCAAATACAAGGTAAGAAATCTATTGAGTGTCTAATCTATATGAAATTACTATTGTGACACAATATTTGGATACTTCAAATCTCTCGTTGCACCTTTAAAATACCTAACCTGATGGAGAAACTTAACTTTAAACAAGCAAACTGATTACGGTATGAATTTTCTTTTGCGATATGCGAGTGTGTGCTTGTTTGTAAGTGTGTGACTGTGTGCGTGTTTGTGTGTGTTTGTGTGTGTGTGTGTGTGTGTGTGTGTGTGTGTGTAGATATGTGGGTGTGTAATTGGAAAATATATGACTTATGGCACGTTTTTAAGCTTTGTGGGAACGTTTGTGTTTGTGGGGACCTTTGAAAACAAACTATTAAGCACCCACAAGCTAATTATTTAATAGCTTTTAGAGACAGTCCGTCACCTAATTTGTATTTTAATGAATGAAGCATAATCTAATATTGCGTTTTATTCCATTGAAGACAGTCTTGTCATCCTTAAAATTTTAACCTTGTCAATAAAACTGATTAATTTAATCACAATTAACCTAAAACACCTCCCCATAACTCAAGTCATTTTAATTTACTGCATAGGTTCTATGTTTTTACACAGAATAGCATAAAAAGGCACAAGGACCAAAAAGCACGCGTGTGTATATGTACGCGTGCGAGAGCACTATGTAATAGTGTGTGCGCGCGAGCGCGTGTGTGGGGGTGGGTGGGCGTGGGTGTGTTTGTAGATGTTGGTCGTGTGGGTATTTGTGGGTGTATGTATGATCTTATATATCTTATAAATGATGAAGTCGATTTAAGGCATTTTTTAACCTTAGAAGACTTTAAAGGGGAGTATTAAAGATATTCAAAGGAAGGGATATTGGAGGTGTCATGGAAACGAAACGGAGTATGGTCTGAAATGTAAGCGTCTCTGGTTCCTTTTCAAAACGTGCTTTCTTAAATTGGCTTGTCATCAAATACTTGCCAAGTCTTTAACCTGTACTTGTCCTTGCTTGTACCGATTATAGCGCTGAAAGGAGAATGAGAATGATGCACTGCATGCAACACTTGAAGCGGTAATGCGTTTAAACAATATGGTAGCTTTAGCGCTATTCGTAGATGCTACGCCAAGTGCAAACCAGCCAATCTAATACCCGCAACAGGTTGCTACAAAAAAATCTAGGTTTCTGTGCCAACAAAATGGATAAGAAAAAGAAAAATTGAGGAATAAGGTTTTTTCATCTCTAACCTTTCCTCTATTTTCGAGCTGTTTGAGTGTTTTGTAGTAGATTGCCGGAAATCGATAGCAAAACGATAAGCCGTTGCATGATATGCATGGAAGCTGCTGAAAATTAAAAACGATTGTGATTTGTCGAATCGTTATGCCAATCGTTATACCCTATTATGCCAACGTACTCGAAACAAGTTCTTCTTGGAAGAAACCTCTGTACATATAGGAGACACGGCATGAATTTAATTTCCTACATGATAGTCATTCGCCAGTTCAGGCCATAACCTGATTGGGTATTTAGATGTGTTTCTATCATTTTCTTTAATTAACTGATGACAATTTAAGTATACGTTGTGAGTTTTGATAATGTTTTAGGCATTCCTAAGAAAGTTTTATTATAACTTTATGAATCATAAGCGATTAACATTTTCACCATGAGTGTGAATGATATCTAAAGTCAGAATGAAATAGGAAGTGAGACACAATTGAGTTGATTAGGTCGAATTTCTTCAAGGGTCAGTTCATTTGAATTTCATATTCCCTATATCCCCAACTTCCTTGCCTTGTTTTAGGGAAAATTTGAGCACATATAAGTGCTTACATATTACGCTTGCTTGCATAATCTTCATACGAAATTTGTTCTTCTGTTCAAAGCTGCGAGCATCTTACTCACTCGCTTAGGTGTCATCTGCGGAAACCAGTTATGGTTCGCCATAAGTCTCCTGTTATGCATGCAGGTCTCTATCTCCCTGTTTTCCACAGCTTGTGTTCTTGTAGTTGGTCACATAAAATGGAGGTTGCGGAGATACGCCCACGCCTACGCCTACGTCTCCTTTGTGCCGTTCTAGATACCGCTTCTTGACGTTTAACTCATGAGGCTTTGTTTATTGTCAGAGGGTGTTTTGAGTCAATCCCACAATGCACTGGTTTTGAGAAATTTCACCTCAATAGGGTCATGTGATCACATAAAATTCCTATTCTTAAAACATAAAAACCCTAACTTTAACGCTCATTTTAGCCCAAAAAGCGTTAGTTAGGGAATTTTTTGCCTGATTATGAAATGTCTTGAGGTTCTAAAACTTTTGGAACACTTTTTAGCCCTAAATATTGATATGTGTTTAGTACATTACGGTAAAGGCACATTGCTGTGCATCATGGGATTGATTCATAACATCCTCTGGTTTATTGTGTACAATGGAACAAAATTCATTGCGCTCCCTGAATTTGTTTCTCGAAATGCTGGGTAGTAAACACAGTGTTACTTTATTTCGTGTTGAAACCCTAATATAATAAGAGTTTATCATTTTTAAAACAATTTTAAAAACAAGTTTGTTCAAATATTGAGCAATAATGCCAAAATTACGCTCTAATTAGCCCTAATTAGCCGGGCCAGCGACTCCCTCGTGGTTTGCCATACCTGCTCATGGGAATGGTGCGCCGGAGGCCCCGGGTTCGAATCCCGCCACAGATGTCCAATGTTCTTTAGCTTCTATCGCTTTACCCATTCCCTGTTGGGGAGGCTAGAAACCAAAAGACGGTGAGGGTTAGAAAGCTTTATGTGGCAAAACATTTGTTGGCATATATATGTTTATACAATCACTTGTGTCATGTTTTATCGTGGATGGTCTTGTGGCAACATTTTTGCCTAAGACGCGGGCGCTGCGATATTTAAAAAAAAAAAAAAAAAAAACAGAGGGTGTTTTGAGTCAATCCCACAATGCACTGGTTTTGAGAAATTTCACCTCAATAGGGTCATGTGATCACATAAAATTCCTATTCTTAAAACATAAAAACCCTAACTTTAACGCTCATTTTAGCCCAAAAAGCGTTAGTTAGGGAATTTTTTGCCTGATTATGAAATGTCTTGAGGTTCTAAAACTTTTGGAACACTTTTTAGCCCTAAATATTGATATGTGTTTAGTACATTACGGTAAAGGCACATTGCTGTGCATCATGGGATTGATTCATAACATCCTCTGGTTTATTGTGTACAATGGAACAAAATTCATTGCGCTCCCTGAATTTGTTTCTCGAAATGCTGGGTAGTAAACACAGTGTTACTTTATTTCGTGTTGAAACCCTAATATAATAAGAGTTTATCATTTTTAAAACAATTTTAAAAACAAGTTTGTTCAAATATTGAGCAATAATGCCAAAATTACGCTCTAATTAGCCCTATCACTACGCAAACTCACTAGAACTCAATGAGCTGAGGTTAGAAAATGCACTTAGTCCAAAAAGATGCGATGACGTCATCGTACCAACACTCATATGGGCACGAAATCGCTAGCCGGGCCAGCGACTCCCTCGTGGTTTGCCATACCTGCTCATGGGAATGGTGCGCCGGAGGCCCCGGGTTCGAATCCCGCCACAGATGTCCAATGTTCTTTAGCTTCTATCGCTTTACCCATTCCCTGTTGGGGAGGCTAGAAACCAAAAGACGGTGAGGCTTAGAAAGCTTTATGTGGCAAAACATTTGTTGGCATATATATGTTTATACAATCACTTGTGTCATGTTTTATCGTGGATGGTCTTGTGGCAACATTTTTGCCTAAGACGCGGGCGCTGCGATATTTAAAAAAAAAAAAAAAAAAAACAGAGGGTGTTTTGAGTCAATCCCACAATGCACTGGTTTTGAGAAATTTCACCTCAATAGGGTCATGTGATCACATAAAATTCCTATTCTTAAAACATAAAAACCCTAACTTTAACGCTCATTTTAGCCCAAAAAGCGTTAGTTAGGGAATTTTTTGCCTGATTATGAAATGTCTTGAGGTTCTAAAACTTTTGGAACACTTTTTAGCCCTAAATATTGATATGTGTTTAGTACATTACGGTAAAGGCACATTGCTGTGCATCATGGGATTGATTCATAACATCCTCTGGTTTATTGTGTACAATGGAACAAAATTCATTGCGCTCCCTGAATTTGTTTCTCGAAATGCTGGGTAGTAAACACAGTGTTACTTTATTTCGTGTTGAAACCCTAATATAATAAGAGTTTATCATTTTTAAAACAATTTTAAAAACAAGTTTGTTCAAATATTGAGCAATAATGCCAAAATTACGCTCTAATTAGCCCTATCACTACGCAAACTCACTAGAACTCAATGAGCTGAGGTTAGAAAATGCACTTAGTCCAAAAAGATGCGATGACGTCATCGTACCAACACTCATATGGGCACGAAATCGCTAGCCGGGCCAGCGGACTCCCTCGTGGTTTGCCAACCCTGCTCATGGGAAGGTTGCGCCGGAGGCCCCGGGTTCGAATCCCGCCACAGATGTCCAATGTTCTTTAGCTTCTATCGCTTTACCCTTCCCTGTTGGGCGGCTATAAAACCAAAAGACGGTGAGGTTAGAAAGCTTTATTTGGGCAAACATTTGTTTGCATATATATATTTTTATACATCACTTGTTCCTTTTTATCGTGGATGGTCTTGTGGCAACATTTTTGCCTAAGACGCCTAGGGCGCTTGCGATATGTTTTTTAATAGATTTGACTTGATTAATACTATTGACATAACGGTATGACTTTTAAGCATTAGGACTGTGTAATAATTTTCTTTGACAGATGAGAAAAGAAGTTCCTAACATGTTGGCCAAAACTGTTAGCTCTTCACGTTTAACATGTTTCCGATTGATATATGTTGCTCTCCCTATGATAATGAAGTTTATTGAAGCGTTTCTTACATTAATGTAGGGAGTAAAATCTACCGCAAGACCGACAAATGACATGAGATTTTAAGACATGTGTAACTGAAACAGATACCAAGAAAATAAATTTAAGCTGGATACAGTTAAAAGAGAAATATGGATTTCAGTGAACAATACCTGCAGACATCGGATTGTAATTGCTTTGGTGGTAAGAAAAATGAATTAGAGGTTTGAGCATCTGTAACTATAGAAACGATTAAATCTTAACAATATGTGAATTTATTTATAGAATTCAGGGCGAGCAAATATGATGTCACGTTACAAGTAAATTGCACCATATGTTGGCGGTACAATGTGTTGTGATGTGTAGATGTAGGTTACCATAATATAACATGTTCCACTTCAGTGAATTTAATACGTAGACAGACTGTGGCTAACTCACTATACTGGACATGTATCTGAAATTAACATATTTGTATCAATAAAAAAAAAGTGAAATGGATTCTAAGGAATCAGGTACGGTAGTGTTGGTAATTCATTATAGTGTTTATTGAAGACGAGCACCATTTTGGTAATAATACACATATTCATATAAACAACAAATACTGACATAAACAGACAAGCCTCTGGATACGTACACACCTACATACTACACATACACACAGTAGGCCTACACCAGCGCATACCTACATATATACTTACACTTACATTCATACATACTTTGAGAAAATACAAAGGAAAAACAACATGTTTTCCAATCCGGCGTATCCTTAAACCTTACAACGAATCCTCGAGCTCCCTGACATATAACACGCGTGCTTCACTCAAGCAAGTGCAAATTTGCCAATTGTCCTGCAATATATACCAGGCGTTAAATGTCAGACATTTTGTGGGAATAAACAGGTGCGTGTTTGATGGTTTACTCCAACCCATACGATTTATTTACGACCATCATCACGTACATATGAACCCGTCTAAAAGTTCTTTTGTTTCGTAATATTACAGAATATTACTTTAATGCCATTGAAATTGAGATTTGGCTATGTACAGTGAAATTGCAAATACATAATGCCACAAGGGGCCACGAGCAGTAACAATTTTGAAGAAATCTAATGTTATGGCTGATTTACCACCGACTGTAGATACGACCCAGATTTCAGATTCAATAAGCTAGCCGGCAGTAAAAATCCGTTACTGCAGCGATACCTTGAAATTACAACCCTCTAGCGCTCGTTTCTTGCATAAAATTTAATGTTAATTTGAAATATGTAAACCTTTGCATTCTGATTTCCTTTTCAAAATTTGAGGGAAAGCAAATGATTTATTTTTAGTGTTACAGTTGATTACCCTAATTACAAGGATTCCGGTGTCTATTTAATCAAAAACCATCTCCTAATTTGTTGAAGTGTTCATTCCGCAATAAAGTTTATAATTTTCACTACTTTTTTATGAATTTGCTTTCTCCAAAGTCAACCACGCAAACAATAACATAATGACAGAAGCTCAACATCCAAAGAAATATCATTCAAAATATCATCCGAAATTCGAATACACATTAATTACTATCGTTCTGTTTATTTCTCGAACTCTGACAAAGCTCGTTGATGGTACCAAGTAACGCAGGTACCATAACAGACAACAAATTGTTTTCAAGACGCTTTGCACCAGAATGATAAATTATTAGCTATGTCTTCAATGTTTTAACCTATGCCCGTCGTCCTCGGCTTGTATCTTACAGTCACGTCACAGCACGTCGCGTTCACGTAGATTACTTTGTGTTACAGAATAAAACCCAATACAGAATACTATGATGCAGTTTATTCCGTATTGCATGTAGGTGAATGCGACGTGCCGTAACGCGATTGTTAGATACAAGCTTTCACGAAAGACGACGGGAATTTTTCCTGCAACACAAGAATCTGCCCTCGACCACATTGCTGTGACAGTATTCCTGATTATGTTTCTCTGTCCTCTTAATCCCCAACTTCATTTCAGCCACAATTCTGCTACGTAGGTCATTGATGTGTCTTGAAAGTGTCGTGTAAAAAAACACACCCAACCACAAGGTGTGAGGTCCAGCTACCTCGACTGCCACTCAAAAAAAAAAAAAAAAAAAAAATTCGAATACACATTAATTACTATCGTTCTGTTTATTTCTCGAACTCTGACAAAGTTTGTTACAACTATTTTTGCTACGTAAGTTATGTTCTATTTCTCGTTGATGGTACCAAGTAACGCAGGTACCATAACAGACAACAAATTGTTTTCAAGACGCTTTGCACCAGAATGATAAATTATTAGCTATGTCTTCAATGTTTTAACCTATGCCCGTCGTCCTCGGCTTGTATCTAACAGTCACGTCACAGCACGTCGCGTTCACGTAGATTACTTTGTGTTACAGAATAAAACCCAATACAGAATACTATGATGCAGTTTATTCCGTATTGCATGTAGGTGAATGCGACGTGCCGTAACGCGATTGTTAGATACAAGCTTTCACGAAAGACGACGGGAATTTTTCCTGCAACACAAGAATCTGCCCTCGACCACATTGCTGTGACAGTATTCCTGATTATGTTTCTCTGTCCTCTTAATCCCCAACTTCATTTCAGCCACAATTCTGCTACGTAGGTCATTGATGTGTCTTGAAAGTGTCGTGTAAAAAAACACACCCAACCACAAGGTGTGAGGTCCAGCTACCTCGACTGCCACTCAACATCATGGGTCTGAGCACTTAACCCTTATGTTAAAGTGTTGCCTTATTCTGTGCCAGACAATAATCCGCCAATGAGCCACCATACCCGAATGCTCCACGTTGATGTTTTTGAAAGTGTTTCTGTAGACTGTGGAACAATTTCCTCATTGATCATTTAGAGGTATTACTCACCAGTACGGTTTCCATTGCAGAAACAGGGTCCGAGAGCGTTCTGTTCGACCTATCCAAAGAGATATCTGGTGCAAAGCCATTGCTGGCTTCTTTTTATGAAACCACATGTGGTTACTCATCCACAACGCCAGCTTAGGAATTACTGGTGACATTATGAAATATAAATTACTAGGCATTTAACGGGAGTTTATGGGAGGCTATAATGTCAAATAATTCGATAATTCCGGTTTCGCAATTGAAAAACCCGGTTTTTTGATGGGAAAAACCCAATTTTTCAACTTTATGGTGGAAAAACCGAGTAAGCTGCTTTGAGCACTAACGGCGATTAGAGTGGCTCTTAAAAATTAATATTTGTCAATTTTTGCTTCAAAAAGGTAAAAAATCTTCATTTTCCTGGGCACATTCAGAATCAGCATGAACAATGCATTGAAATGAGTCGAACCAAGCCTAGTCTTTGTTGATGTTTTAAATGGCTTTCCAAATCACCTTCAATCATTTGGAAGGCCATGTCTAAAGTCACTGCCAAATGTGTTTACAGAACATGCCGGGGTCGAAAGAGTTAATGTCTAATAGTTCGAAAAATACGGTTTCTGGATAAAAAAAAAACACGGTTTCCTAATCGAAAACCCAGTTTTTCAAATTTGTTTGATAAACCTAGTTTTGGGATTGGCGAGAAACCCGGTATTTCGATCGAAAAAGCGGGTTTTTTGAACTATTGGGCATTAAGCTTGCCATAAGAGGCACTATTTTCGCAACAATCAACTGTGTCTAAGAATAACGCGCGTCAATTTCGGTTTCCTTTTTAGGACACACTTTATAATACGGTATGTCATTTTACTTGTTTATATCTAAACCTAGTACGCGAAATGTCTTATACATGAAAGGTGCTCAGGATTGCGAAGCTTTTGCTGGAGCGTTAATCGCTCGCAACAATTTTACCCTTACATGCAAAATATAGATATTACCTTGTTAGGATTTCAACCGTCGTCTTACCAAGCCTTATTTGTGAACAAAGGGTTATACTAGGGGGTGGTTGCCACCCCTTAGGAATTCGTTACAGAGCACTCAAAGCGTATCAGTGGATAGCTATATGCTCCTCCTTTTTCCATTTATAACAAAGTACCAGCATACTAACTATGGCGTAATAAAGTCCGCGAGGCTGCAAAATGATCAATATCCACAGATACACAGCGAAAAATAGGCGAAAATCCAATTTTACATCAAAAAGAAATATCGGATTTTCATGCCGTTTTCGGTTATAAATAGATGTAAAATGACTAGTTTTATATCAAAACAGTTTTAGAGCCATCCTATATAGAACAACTCTTCGACCATGAATATTTACAGATTTCAGTTGATTACCTAACATTCAATAGCAATAAGAAATGTCCTACCTTCAATCGTTTTGTAATTGACAAAACAAGACAAAGGCGTTTTTACACGGTTTTGTCTACTCTTTCCTGTTATCTCTGCGTGCAAGCGAATAACAACAACATTAAGTTGCTGGGTTAAAAGCTTTGCGCAGAACAATGTTATATATATTTCCTCAAAACAATATGCGGTTGTATCAATATTATATATGGAACACATTAATGGACAATTCAAGACCGTTCTCGCATTAGTTTTAATCCGATATAAAATAACAATTTGTATGTCCTAGATTATACCTTATTAAACAAATAAGTATATCAAAGTCTCTTAAGAAAGATCGGCGTTAAATCCATAAGCCATCATTTGTGCAGATACGTACCCCAATTTTCCCTCCATATTGAGATTGCGATAGGACTGTACTTGTTAACTATGTTAAATATTGGTTCATTCCGTAAATAATTAATTACTAGGGACAGCCTTTTACTATGTTAAATATGTTAAGTGTTGCTTTATTCCCTAAATAATTAATTTCTTAAAGACAGCCGTAGCTTGTGAAAACCCCATCTCAAGCAGTGAAAACCCTCAGGGGCGTCACAATTGCCCAGGGTGGTGTGCTGCTCAACATCCATTCGCTGCAACTCCCCACTCCCCCAAAAGACCGCCAAATAATAATTAATTTCTTAAAGACAGCCAGTCATCCAAACATTCTTTACGGAGTAAAGCTCAATGTCAAATCGCGATTTAGGATCCCCGGTTTGAATTCTAAAACCCTATACTCACCATCTTTATACGTACAAGAACCTGAAAAGTAGCTAAATTAATTATTTACTAGCAGTAAACTCTATAATTACAAACTTATGAAGTATTTACACATGAATATGACTTTGAAATTTGTATAGCAGACACCGTATTGAAAATTGATCAATTCCTTTAAGCAGTGAGTAAGTTCTTTGAAAGAGGGTTATATCTGGTAATCCTATGTGCATCGTAGGTTATAACACGGACGAAAGTGACCATTAAGATGGCATTCCATTTCCGGGAAGCCATCTTAAAACCATAGACCTAAGACTAGGCTTCTGTGGAATCGTTTGGATGCATTTGTTTAAAGGTCCATGGCCCGATCGCTAATAGCCTCGTCCCCAGGGACCCCAGATTTTACCGGAAGTGGTCAAAATTTTGGTATCAGAAGACAGCTACTATTTTTTCACATTCACCCTGTGACAATCTTAGAGCAAAAGGAGGTTTGGTTTAGATGTTATGAGCGAAAATATGCCCCATTTTGGTCGACCAATATTAATTTTACAAAGTCACGTTTCTAGCTCTCACATCAAAACTAATTGAAATATCGGGTGAAACTTTACATATAGGGTTTTGGGGTAAAGGCCATTCTATCAAGATGACAAAAAATATATACTTAAATCGGGCCATCCACCTTTAAGCTGTTTCCGAATATAATCAAGAAAAATGGATAATTTGGAAAAAATTGAATATAAAATAAAACTGTGTTATCCTTTGAACAATTATGGTCACCCCTAAAGGGCTCCAAAGGTTAATAGCCCACCTGCTAGGATTCCTAACCTACAAATCCTCTTATAATGGTGGTGATTACTGCCTCCCACTTAGAGCTCCCCATCTGAAACGAGTCGGTGTCGATCGTGCGTAAGTAGAGGTTTGATTAAATTTAGCATGTCACACGTTAAAAGCCCTACGTGATTTCTCGGGATTATTGGTTCCCTACATAAAGTCTATTTCTACTCTCAACATATCAATTTTGTCTAATAAAACATCGGCAAACAGCCCAAGAGGTCATATATTTCAGGCAGTAAAACAATCTCAGGATTTCCGAACAGAACAAGAACAAGAACGTTGTATTAATCATTTAAAAACCTGTACAAATACATTTGACAAATATTAAAATTCCATGCTCCAATTATTTCTGAGAAGAAATGCTAGTTCCCTTTGCTTGTAATTTCCAGGTGTAGATTCGAAGTAGGTAAATGATGATCTATTAGTGATAACATTTTTAATCTTCCACATTTTGAATTGACTAAGCTCTATTCAAAAGGTTGTCTTTAATTTCAATGGAAAGGATATAACTCAATTTTAATCACAAAGCTGCATTTTAGAAAAGTTCACAGGCTATCAATCAGGAACTTTCAGTATTTTCCCTTTAAACCTGTATAAACAGAATGATAGATTCATTAAGCATTTTGTACATCAGGAACAGATGGACCTCACAGCTTCTATGAGTTTTTAAGGAACGTCAATATAATGATCTTAATGAGAACAGACAAGACAGAACTGGCCAAGAGCAACATTTCTAATTAGTTACGGCCCACGTAGACATTTCAAACCTGAAGCATCCCTTAAACGTTGAAACCGTTGATGAAATTATCATATTTTCATCACCTATCATTATATCTCTCTTTTTATATTTTGTTGCAATGGTTCTATCATTGAGAAGTTAAAAAATAATGTATATAAAGTACACACGCAAGAAAGTACAGCGTTTACCGAACGCATGTGTCGTCTGTCGTTGCGGTTTGTGACACCGGACAAAGGTCACATGAGGTCACCAAGGTCACATGAGCTCACCACCATGTGGGACACTATCCAAACCGCGGGCAATTTGGGGTTAACATTTGGGTCAACATCTTTACCACAGACAGATACACAGACACACAGACACACGCACTACCAAAGCAATCCCTTATGTGCCGCTTGCTTAGCAGACGACACAAACATGATATGAAGCTATATGAGGAGTAAATAATGTGATTCCATCATATGCACATGGTGTAAACTTTGGTCAAATATGAGTAACTCTTATCGAACAATGCGTAAGGTTTACTCCACTTTGACTGAGATTATACTCAACATATGAGGGTAGTCCCTTTATTTACTTATTATTATTTAGAGTGTGTAGGCTTTTTAATAAATTCGCGATATACATTCAGATAATTACTTCGCTAAATTCTGAAAAAATGTAGGGCGCTGTATTTAATTTCACATTTATAATGGTTGACAGCGTTTGGTACCACCAAAACACCACGTACAAAATCTCAAATTTTACTTTTTAACCAATTACACACAAAATAATGTCTTGCTAGTAAGTACACTCACTGTCGGGATCCAAGATATTGCAAATCACGATGAACAGTAGAAATCACACACCGACATGTAAAATTTTGCAATGTACTTCCATTCCATGTAATTAAATACACCAATTGGAGTTCCAATAAACAAGGAATGCATGTTTGAAATGTTTCAGATAATGAAACATTGTTTGTTCCTTTCTTTGTGCAAAATTGATTTAAAAAACACGTATTCAGCATTAGAAATTTCGCATATTGTTCAATCTTCGCAGTCTTAATTAATTGCATTTGGGCTCGAAGAAAATATCAACTTATATGACAATTTAGTAATATTGCATATTCTGCCTTTGAAACGTTGCTTATTATAAAAACGGGAATGTTAAATAATCTCTAACGTATGGTTGTCATTTCTTCACCAGCTCGTATCGTGTGACAGAGACGGGTGCAACGCAGGAAGATTCCGAGTGGAGGATGGTGAAAGAGACGAAGTAAGTTTCAACACTCTGCATGATAGCCATAAAAATATATAGGTCGGCCAACACGTCTATGTTTTGCTCCTCTTTGTTTTAATGAAAAAGTGTAACTTTTGAACAGTATCTCATGAGAAAAAAACGGCCAGGTGCAAAATAATATCAGATTCTGTTCAGGAATTAGTGATTTGAAGGCTAATCCGTTTAATATTTATGTTTTAGCGGCATTAAGCGTGTATGTCTCCATAGACATACACGTATTATGACCAATTTCAGAAACAAAAAATAACCTTAAAATTCCGAAAAAAAACATACAGATTAAAACCATCGTATTTGCCAGAACAAACAGCTTAATCCTAATCCTTTTTAAACCGGTCTGGGAATAAAACTCGATATTCAATCAATTTGCAGAGGAAAAGGGCTACTGTTATGTTTTTAAAAATCGTGCAAAACGGGGAAGAGGTATCTTTTTAATTGCAATTTAACCTTTACTTTTAGTAAAACAAATAGTAAAAAAGTGTACCATCCACCATCAAACTGTCTCTTTTTTTTATTTTGTATTTAATGTTAAAAATATATTACTATATTTTGGTTTTTGAATAGGAATGTAATTTGCATCTCACAATTAAAACGTTATCTCACATTATCAATTAAACAATCTTGTTCTTTAAATGAATTTTAGCTTTGAAGAGAAGTTTCTTAAGATGTGATCATTAAAAAAACACATTTCAAAATAATAGGTTATTGACCTACTTTGTATTAATGATGACAGCTATATAGTTTTAAACTCAAAAATATATAAGAGTTCATCGCGTAGCGCGTTTACGTTAAAAACATCCACCTACTGGAGTAAAAGCGGTATTCGGTGTGTCCGTCGCAAACGTTGGAATGGCATAAATACAAGAAATATTCAACGCATCAGGATTTAGTGTGAAGAGGATGAAACGGAATAGTGTTTGATTTGATATTAATTTCAAATAAAATATAAGCTGAATAATGCTTATAGCATGATAATTTGATGTTAATTGCAAATAAAATATTAGCGGTCATTTTTATACACAATATAGCAGCATATCTGACAAACTACAAGTCTTGCATTTTTAAAAGCGGTAAATGCAAATGCAAATTGATGTTGTTATCTATTTACGGCTAAACGTTGTCATTTCTGCAACTTTGATGTACATCGAATGTAGGCTCCCATATTTTTTTAATTACGGAATTGACACAGTGCTCCTCTGAAGTAGGGATTTTAGCAGCGAGAAGAAACAAGTTCCCGTTCTGTTGTGATTCTTCATTCAAAGTTGTTGAGTGCGAGATCGCGGGGAGACGTCGACTCGTTCTAGCAAAGCAGTTCCTGATCCATTATTTAAAAAATACGTGGTTCTACCACCTTTCAGCCGTCCATAGCGTTAAAGGGATTAGCAGAGAGTGAGAATTGAAAAAATGTGGAAATGCATTTTTTAAACTTATAAATTAGGGATAAGTGTGTACAATTCCATATAACTGCTTTAATGTATAGAAACAAACCACCAAATAGTGACAAAAATGAAGTATTTGAGGAAATTTGTCATACCGTCTCCCGTAAATGCACACATAGTGATGACGTCTCAAAATCTACACTAAACAGCTGATTGTGGTTTACACCAGCACAGAATAAACACAGATCAATAATGTTTTGTGTTTGAGGTCAAACTGTATAGATTATGGTGCACAATATCAGGTTTAAAATCTGGGATATTCACAGGAAAAGGCTTTTTTCATCTCAATTCGGAATTTTGATACGCACGTGTAGAAATAACAGAGTCGGATAAAACGTACTGCATTGTCTTTAATACACGGATTTCAAGCCAAAACATTTGCAGGTTATGTTCACATATCCATGCCAGTAATAAAAATACAAAAATATGAATTTTGATGATTTTTTTCGATATTTCAGATTAACAAATCGCTGCTTATCCCTTTAAGCTTACATTTCGAAGGCATCGGCACCCAATTAGACTGTTTCACCTTAAAAAAAAAACAAAAAAAAAAAACATTATAATATTTAAGAATTAAACACCCTGAATTTGATTCCCAAATTTTTTCCCTACTCGATATGTTTATGTTTGATTCTTCTCGATGTTTGGAACGGCACTCTTCTGAAATAGAAAGGAACAAATGCGACTGCTCTGTTGACATTATTTAGGTTTGATTTAGATAGTTTGTCTAGCAACCATTTCTTTCCCAGGTTTGACTGGTCATTTAACTTGCTGCTTGAAAGCTTTCAGTCAGTTGTCTTTGCTCCTCTCGGACAGGACCAGTTGAATTGGTAGCCTAACAGTAACAATCTTTTTTCCCAGTTAGGAAAATGGGTCAATCGTAAGGGGTTGGATATGATCTTGTGATTGTATATAGTAAATCTTTAGTCAGACGGACTACAAACATCGCTTTGGTTTTTATTGATTATTGTTTTTGTGGTTCCAAAGTTAAATAATCAAATCACCCAAATCAACGAGAAAAAGTTGCATATTTTGAGTCGAGATATTTGAGTCAAGGCCATTATATTAAACTACATGCAAAGCAAATCGCTTCATTTTGTTTCCATTATACTGCTGTATTTCGATGGTTGAACCTTGGCCGCAAATTTGAGCCTGTATAAACGTTGCAGCAAGTACAAACTAGGTAATGGATTATTAATAACCTTAGCAGAAGCGATTTGTCATTGAACGATCAATAGGCTTTTACTTCACGCACCTGGACTCAATGAAATACTGCATTAGGCTTGTCATAGGTATTCGGTTTTATATAGTTAAATTTATCAAAGTGTCAAAACGGATGTTAATGGATTGGTTTTATTGTTTCATAATATTAACCTGCCTGGATTACTATTTGTAGCTGAAAATGGATATATAAAATGATCAAAGTTTCAATATTATATTGAGTATTAACAAGATGTATTGTTACTGAAAAGACCTAGTAGGCCAAAACAAAGATACCAAATGCAGGTTGCTTTTGGTAAAATGATATTCAGACCAACGATATAGTTGTCTTAAAGCTAAAATTATCCACTTAAGGGCATGATGTTACACGCAGTAGCATACAATGCACAAGTGGGGACGGGTCAAAAGTTACAGTATTTTGGCATTGAAACATATATACCAGTGAAAGAATTAAACTTAATAGTTGTGATGTTAATTTTACACCAATGTTTTTTAAAGTCCACTAAATATTTAAATATCTACTACTACAAAAAAACTTTTAATACCAATTATAACAAAAAAACGCTTATCTGTACGCCAATCTATTTGATTTACAAATTTACAACATCTAGTATGAATAATTTTATACAATTTGGTATTCCTAATAGCGCTAAACTTATCGATTATCAACCCAATTGGTCGATTTTTCCGTGGTGCTTTCTTACATTTAATCTGTAATGAAACACATTTAGTTATCGTAGAAATTTGTGGTTAGAATGTTCTGTTATGTAGTACATACCATACCATACCATAATATACTCTGTTTAACCTAAGAGTAACTCAACTTTGGATAAGAATATACTCAACAGAACGGATTGTTACTACTACCTCTTTGGGATTTCCTGTGGAAACGATTCCCCCCCCCCCCATGATTTACCCTGGCGCCGCCCCTGTGTGGAAATTGACAATTTCGCCGACTAGCGGACTTCATGACATCATTGATACGCCATTTTAGGTATGTCGGTACCTATTTTGGTATCAATGAAAAGGTGAGCATAAGCATCGGGTGCTTTATATCGAATTCCCAAGAGGTGCTAACCACCTCGTTCAAAAGGAGCCACGATCGGCACCAGTTTACCTGTATTTCACATAGGTCGGTGAATACCAATGGTGTTCGATTTCTTATAAAACGCGGTAAATGGAATAAAAATGGGGTTACGCAGCAAGTTATGGTTATGGTCCTGCTCAAATATGTTAGTCTGCCAAACGACTTTTCTTTAATGATTTCTGTTCATCTTCATTTCCTTTTCGAATAAATTATGAAATATACGATCAAGGTTAGTTGAACGCACAGTAGAAGCTCATGGTTTATTTATTCGAGGATATAGTGGATAAGCCAGACCATCCAAAGTGGCTGTATTGGTATCATGAGGGGCCCTGCTACCAGGGGTTCACTATGACGTACACGAAAACGTGTGATGATGGCCATTCTGAAAGGGTAGCTTAAGCAAGATCGGGGTCACAAAAGATTATGCAGGGGTCAAAATTGAAAAGTGGTCCAATTTTGCTGAAATGCATAGCAAATTATTGGAATGGTCACAAGGATTGCAAAATGTATATAGTGGTCAAATATATAAAAGGCTTCAATTATGAGAATAGGTGGGGTAATATTAATGATGTGTATAACTTCTTAATTAAACATTGCAGGTAGTCAAAACTATGCCTGATTTTCAATGTGATAACATTACAAACAATAATGAGACCATTTCCATTCAAATTGAAACGTTTTTACTATTTTAATATTTTGTAATAACGCAGTGTCTTAAAAATAAAAGCAAACCTAACAAAAAATAACTTCATGTAAAATTCATATTCATATTTATCTGCAGATACCAATTACTTTCTCTTATATGAATTAAAGAGGATGATAGTCTTCAATATATATATAATCAATATTTCGGCCTGAAACTCGTAAGTTCTTGTTTCACTGGTATTCGCACGAGCACGAGGCTATGGTCTAGTTGAAAAACTTTTGCAATGTTTCTTAGTTTGAGTATTTATAATTATTGTAAATATTATCTACGACCCATTTACGTTATTTGATATGTTATGAATAAACAACTAGTCGTTAATATGTATTGTTTATTGTTTGTACAATGTATTTGCTATTCTAAAATTGTAAATTTCATGTATTTTAGCCTTTGGTTACGATGTTATTTTAAACATTGTCTTATTCCTCTTGTATTGATAATGTAATATTATACAATCAAATTCCGTTTCTTCTGGTACTTCAAAACTCCATAATATTTTAATTTTATTTTGTGGTCATAACTCAAACTAAATTTAAACCATACTGTATAATTAAGTGTTTGTTTTCCAAATCTGGAAATTTATTTTTAAAATCTGTGGACTTCAAAAACCACATAAATACCTGTCCATTTAGATGTTTTTTTTTTTAATTATCAAAACGTTCACACTACTTATCAAAACGCATCGTTCAAAAGAAACATTTTTGTATCATTTTTGATTAAACAAGGATATTGTAAGTTGTACTTGAATGAAGCGTGAAAGTTGCTTTGCGTCGTTTAACCAAATATAGACAAGTGGATTTTTAAGATAACTGTATATGATAAGATCAACAATGCTAAAATATCATAACAAAATGACAGCCAAATAAACCTGAATGCTCTCAATATAAATATAAACTGTTAAAAAAATTAACAGTAGCTGTAGTAGCAGCAGTATTATAAAAAAAATCGATTCATCTGATATGTGACCCCGTACCATTCTTGCGGAGGTGAAAAATTCAAGGAGGCGCAGGGACTTCTGTTAATCATGTTATTGTGAGGAATGTTAAGGCCTGAAATACACTATAGTGCGTTTCCATACATGAATGAAATTGCATTTAGTGGCAGCTGAGTGAATTAGATGACCGGAGTGTCCTGAAGATAATCCGGTGTGGCACGTGCATTTGAATTCTTTCATTTTCCCTCTCCGACTTTTTGAATAGGTCCAAAACTCTAGGGGGACGAACGTATCACGCGGATTGAGTATAGTGATAGTGTCATTATTAGTATTAGTGAAAAGCTCAACGTCTGGTTAAGAAGAAGTTGGTACGATTAGTTGGGTCATTTGGGCCAATTCTGTGACCGTGGAGAGCAGAGCATTATTTATCGTTGGATTTGTCTTCTACGAAGGTTAATGAACAAATTTAGCCGTGGTGCCCCTCGTGAAAATGGCCCAACTAGATGCTATTAAAGCAAGCTTGTGATAGGTATCCACTTCCACCGCGTCCTCTTTACTGGTGCTCAAAGGGAAACCGAAGGCTGAATTTTGAAAGCACGCCTAACGTTTAATATTTGTTATTTTTTTTATTATTTGTTTGTTTATGTTGGGGGCCAGTTGGATAACAGGTGGACAGATAACCATTATAACCGAGTCCTCTAACGGAGAGGCCGTCTGACTGCACACGTCGTACACGACATGTGTCGCTTGTTTCTGGTCTGTCTCGTCTACAAGGTCACACTTTATTCCGCGTCTCTCTATGGACTCTAGTTGTGGGTATTGGTGCTCGTTTAGGCGCTCAGCTTAGCAAAGCAGATATAAAACTATAATTTCATCAGAGATATTGGAGAAGTGCTCGGCTCGGACGCAGGAGGAAAGCGGAGAAGCCGTAGGAAACCTGTAGCAGTGAGCAGGGGGTTGTGTATGTGCTATGTAATACACGATCTTTTTATACTTAGTTGATAAATTCCCGCTGGTTATCGCTTCTAATAACACCAATTAAAACATCCTTTCAATTTTATTTTCAAACTTATCAAATTGTTTTAATTGCCTAAAATAATCGGTCGTTTAGGACGCCATTGCAGGGGAAAATTGATGATTAAATGAAGTAAACCAAAGTAATATGAATCATCGCTATACTTTAAGACTCATATGAGGAAATAAAACGATCTTTGCATTTTGGTTATTATGGTATCAAAATAATTATCAGAGATATAATTTTGGAACGTGGAAAAACGGAATGTGCAAATCAATTTCATTATCCAAAAGTCTAGTTTTGGTGAACATTGGACGTTTATTTTCTCTGCTGTTTTGTGAACAAATGTATTCAACCTAGCGTCCATTAATAGAAATCGATCACCGAAACACTTCTTGTGGCGTGAAAGTACAATCTTAATTCTATCTGGTTCCAACTGAACAGTACTAGAAATGTTCTTAGCTTTTTCACAATTGCAAGATAGTTTGATAATAAAATTGACATTTCAGTTCATATCATATGAAGAGGAAGTTAAGTTGCCACGAATGGATGCGTATACTTGTTACTATTTTGTTAATGGATTGATCGAACAACTCCCATGTATCGCGTATGACAACTAGATCAGAAGCTTGGGTTACTAAAATCTTTAGTGTGATCGTCTTTGTCCACAATACGTCTAACCAGAAAACAACATTCACAAAGAGTTAATATTATTTGATTTTTCCTGTACCTTTACATAGCAACCAGAGGGTGTTTTAAACCATCCCATAATGCATTGTAGTGTGCCTTTATTGTACTGTACAAGACACAGGTCAATACTTAGGGATAAAAAGTGTTAAAAAGTTAAGACATTTCATGAGCATACTAAAAATCACCTAATATTAACATTTGTGGGCTAAAATGAATAGGGTTTTTTATGTGTTAAAAATATGATTTTGGTGGGATCACATGACCTTATTGAGATGAAATTTTTCAAAACTTGTGCATTGTGGGATGGAATCAAAACGCGCTCTGCGTAGCAACTAACCTCATTTGCCTCACCGGAATTTAAGTAGGATAGAGGGTGATGGATGGGGTCAACGGTCTCCTTTCGGGAAAAAATTTACCAAATCAGTACCAACATGCCTAGTATGACGACAGAATGCCACAGATACTCGATTTTGTTACCGATGGAGAACTGCGATGCTCTTCTTTCTATTAATACCAAAATGAGTACCAACATGTCTAATATTAAAGCTTGCAGAGCAGCAAAACTGTCAATAGACACAGATTTAGAATAGGCGAAAATTCATTTTTTTACCAAAAATAGAAATATCAGATTTTCATACAAAATATAAATTTTCGACCCTTTATCCAGTACTTTTATACTTATGATTTCATTGTGACCTCATAATGGGCATGTTTGTACTTGTTTTGATATCATTTGATATCAATGGAAATAAAACACTCTAAGCTATCTTCTGGTACCACATTCATAGAAATTGAACCCCATCCTCCTTCGTGTACGTTGTTATACAAAAATGGCGCAGGTAGACGAGGGTTTAATCAGACCATCCCCAGTATATACATGCAATATTGAATTTAAATCAATTTAAAGTGAAGGATACGTCGTAGAATTCTCATACTCTCTTAATGTAAACGAGTGAAACTTTCACTCCCCAAAAGAGTGAAACTCTTGTAAACCACTCCAAAATGAGTGGTTAGTACTTAAAAAGAATGACTTTCCACTCAAAAAGAGTAAAAATCACCCAAAAAGAGTGGATTTCCATTCGTTTGAGGAGTTACGAAGGACAACACTTTTGAGGAGTTACGAAGGACAACACTTTTGAGGAGGGAAACGAAGGACAACACGAAAATGAGTTGAAATCCACTCATTCTGGAGTGATGTTCACTCTTTTTGAGTGGGAATTCGCTCTTTTTAAGTACAAACCACTCATTATGGAGTGGTTTAAAAGAGTTTCACTCTTTTGGAGAGTGAAATTTTCACTCGTTTACATTAGAGAGTATGTTATATTTTGCATCTAAGAAATCGACAGAAAAGAAGGCAAACAGCATTTTTATTTTTAAAGAGATACACTTTCCATGCATGTTTACTGTGTAGTAAAGTGCCTACGGAAGTAATGACTAAAATCGACCTGATGGCCTGCGTCTATTTATTAGGTTGCTTTCAGAGTTATCACTTGCAGGGTAAGTTAGGATACCTATTCTTGTTACAGACATGCACAAATCTTATTGTAGGTGATTTTTTTCGATTTTCTGACTTAGCAAATCACTGATAGTGCCTCTAAACTTCTACGAAATTACCATATCGAAATGTCAAAAGTACATTTCAAGATAATGTTCGCAAATCAAGAACAAACATGAAATAAAAGCTTCGAGGAATAATCACCAAAATAGGAACTACATTATGCTTCAGCCAAGGTAAAGGAACTTGTTAATTAAACTTAAATGAATTACTAAAATACTAATGGATGGAGGAAATTGTTGGGAGATAGTGAACATGAAATTTAATTTGGAAAACATTATGAAACGTGAAAGTCAATTGAGGAGGTTGGACCGACGTTAAGAAAACATTGAAAAGATTGGCTATGCATATAATAGCAAAACCCCTGCAACAATATAATTACATCCATATTCGTCGAAATAACGCTATATGACGCTATATGATATAGAGTCAGGTAGAATGTACTTTCTGCCTCACCGTCTTTCTCTCTCTCTCTCCTCTCTCCATCCCTCCCTCTCTCTCTCTCTCTCTCTCTCACTCTCTCTCTCTCTCTCTCTCCAACACTCACACGCTCCTCGTCGTGTCTATCTCAATTTCCTTAAAGGGACACAATGGCAAAGAAAAATATTCAGATACAATGAAATGGACCCTTCCCTTACTGAAATCTCTTCCACAAATTTTAAAACAGTTTGCATGTTTGCATTCTGTAAAAACAGCAATAGTTATAGTCAATTTCTGCAACGAAAAAGGGTGTTGATGACATCCTTTCCTGGCCAGAATTTACCGTGTTTCTAACATATTTTGTGACACAATTCAAAAACATTCAGGCATTGTACTTCAGGCTTGTAGTACGATTTTGATCTGACAAGTGAAAGGTGGATTAGCCGGGATTAGCACATTATACAAAAGCAATGGTCTGTGAGCTGATGGCTGCGTGCTTTTCAAGTTTGATAAAATGCTGACAGTAATGGCAGCATCCTTGGTTGTCTGTGGCAGAGAAGTGAAGCTTACAAGGAAATAATATTAGTTACTTCTCCACCATTTGTACAAAATTTAAACACCGAAATTGTTTTCAAATTTGTGGAAGTCATTTCAGTAAGGGTCCATTTCATCATTCCTGAATATTTTTCTATCCCTTTGTGTACCTTTAAGTCACTATCACTGATTTTCCAATCATTGTTTCATACTAATATGCATCACAAAATCATCAATTTTAATTATAATTGACGGTCATCCTCATCATTATTCCACATCTTTCATGCAACATCACAAATACCCCGGATAATTCAGCTGATTGTTACGCCGTCGATTATCATAATTGTATAATTGTTTCCGATTCTGCTACCTCATTTTTATCATAAGGGGCAGATTTAGGCTTCCTGAGATCATTTGCAAAGTTGATTATCAAAAGCAGTTCGTTCCGAAAACGCCTAAACCTGGTCATTATTTTGTATGTCATGTCATGCTTGAAAAGGAAAAACAATTAAAATCAAGCACAGATTCTAACGAGTGTTTCATTCTTATTGCTGAATGCAATTGTCATTAGTGACCCTCTTAATGTTCTTTGTGGCCCCAGTTCTAGTGCCTCTGTTATGTAAGGGTTTTTCTGAAATGTTACATTTCAGTTGTGAAAAAACGCTATAAAGCAGTACTGGCACATTTTGAGAGCCCCCCCCCCCCATATTTGCAAAAATTGGGATTTTTGCACACTTGTGTTGATAATTGTCTTTTTAACTATACCTGGAGTGACAATGCTAAAAAATACGTATTTGTCATAAAAAAGCGATTTTGTAATTATAGAATCGGAATCCGTGATTGTATTGATGGCGGAGCTTGCACACGCCAATTTTAAGTCCGTTCATGATGAAATAGGGCCACATCACGAAAATGACCTCCAACTTGACTTCTCTGAACCGACGGAAAACAAAATAATGGACACGTACATGGCGCGATTTCCCGGATTATTTTATTTGGAAAGACCGATTCCAGCAGCCTTTTTGAATTATAAATATATTCGATGTTAATTATTCTAATTACAAAATTCCTTCTTTTGCGACAGAGAGAAAATTTTGAGCTCTACCAGTATTGCTTACTAGCCAATTACCAATGCAATTGTACAAAAACAAATTATACAATTGTACAAAATATTCGGAAAATTGGTTGCTTTAAATTCCTTAACTGTTTTCATACCACTTACCATGGCCACCGTCCCGATTCTTGCTATTTTTGGCCCATACTCATGCTCCAGGAGCATATATTTTCAACTCGTCTCATAGGGGCGCTATTCATTATTATGTGGTGTCGCTTTATTCCGTTAAGTTTATCTGTGAAAGTATTACAAAGAACGACTTTCTCCCGGCTCGGATTGCGTGGCGTGTGTCTGTGGGCGCTCGTTTTGTTATCTAAAGGTCGTGGGTCGAATCCTTCTCGAGGAACAAAATTTAGTTTATGATTTTATTTGTATTTTAGAGTTGGAGATTGGAATCATAAAAACATCAGAGTTGTGGATTGAAGTAGAAAAATATTGAATAGCTGCCTTATGAAAATAAGACTGGTCATGGTCCTGGAGCATGATTTCGGGCCACAATCTCCGACGTGCCACCGTCCCTTCGTAGGGCATACCTTGCCCGCTTTCACAGAGACAAAATGTCCGCCAGCACTGTCTCCTGCAAGTGTACTAAGTGTACTTTGGTGTTGCCAGTTAGAGACCTTTATTTTATTCTTTTCGTGTACAGATAGTTACTGTCAATGGTACAATAGAACCTTCCGCGTGTGATTCAAAAGTGTTTTTCACATCTGATGCTGAGTGAACACTTCAGGCCAATAGGTTTTCCAATAGCAGAGACTATATGAGAATTTACCAGGTGATATGGAGTTTATTGATAGGGCTAACAGTGGAGTATTATGTGTTTTGTGTTTGCTGGGAAATGACATGAAATGTGTGGTTTATGAGTAGATTTGCCACATTTTTTGTAATACAAAAGTTGAAAGTGATCTTTAAGTATCTCGGGTCTTGCCAAAATCAAGATTGATGCTTTACGCATCCGATAAAGTAAATTTTTCAAATCTGATTAACTATGTTCTTCAGATTTGATAAACTAAGCTTTTCAATTGAAAGCATAGTTACCATAATTTTTTTTCAGACAAACTAAGTTTATCAGAAAAACTAAGTTTTTCATTGAAAAATAATAATTTACAACCAGAAAACCTTTGTTTATAATTTTAATCAATGAGTTTGTTTTTCAAATGGGGATTAAAAACTTTTTAAATTTAAAAAAAAAATATTTTTCAAAGATAAACTTATCAAATTGAAATGCATTATTTTTTTTTTCAATTTGATAAGCAGGGGGCCGGATTCACCTCTTACATATGGCATGTCTTAAACATCCCGTATTCATTGACACGAGTAAGGTGCGATGTTAAATCGTAGTAGTAGTAGTCGAAGTAATCAGTTGGTGTTAGTCGATCCTAACTTAGTAGAAACAGGCTTTAGTACTTGCCGACCAGATATAGCTGGGCATTCTTAGGACATGACATAACTCACTACCCAGATATCATTTCAGATTCTGCCCCGGTTTCCATTTGATTTTAATTTTCGAAAACCTTGAACGTCCTTGAAATTCATCATTGGTACTAAATATACCGTTGAAAAATTGTTAGAGTCAGGATATAATTGGTTTCCATAACCATTGCCGATACATTGAATAGCTGTGATAAACTAACGGTATTAAAATGAATGCAATGGATACCAATAAATACCAACTTATTTGTTTCTGCCTGTTTTAAGTTATCCCTATTCTTACAATTTTTTGTACATACAATGCTAAACACATAACAAGCCGTCACAAGTAAACGGACACTCGAACCCGGCATTCTAGTTAATTCACGCTTGAAACAGGAACTGCTCTGTCAGATGTTGTTTATGTAGATAAATAAACTCGTAGAAGCCGAATGGAAAATCTATACAGAATGTCATTCATAATAGATGTGCTTCCAGATGAACCATTTTAGTTTAACGGATTCTATTTCACTTTTGTAATCTTTTTTTTAGGTAATACAAAACGACCGCGGTATAGGGTATTCCGACGCGCAGACACAACCAACAATATCCTCGCCATTCTACCCTTACTAATTACACAGGGTGTTCCCAAAATTACAGGTACAACAAAATTGGAGAATTGAAAACAGAGTGATTTTAGTCACCGTTACAAGTAGATTTAAAGGCCACGCGGCGCTCTCTTGGGCCAATAGCAACATATTTTGTACACGTTTGGTTATCCATTTCCTGTAACTTCTCCAACATATTCACTGCCCTAGCATACGAAGTTTCCTTGTTTACATTAACTGCATAAACACCAGTAAAGACTGTTAAAGAGGCACTGGCACATTTTCACAAAAATATGAAATTTCTTCAATTTGCTCGCAAATGATAGTCTAGACCATTGGAATAATAGAGATACATTTTACACAAAAATAACATACTCAAAAAACAGATATGGACGTTAATAAGAGGTTAAAGACACCCATGTCATTTGTAGGCCAACTTTTAAGTTTGCCATAACTTTAATCAAGAAATGTGTACATTTACATGCCTATCATACACTCGTACTCGTGTACTCATTGATATTAACACCACAAAGGTCATAGACCGATCAAACAGGGTGCATGCCTTGGGAATCAAGCATACGGCGTGTGTTTTCCTTGTGTTACACGCCATTGCCTTCGTCCTGCTCGAATTAAATGCCGCCGCCGGACATTAATTATTAAATCGTTCTGTTTACCCATAAGGGCGCTGATTTGGTCTTAATCATGTCGAGTGCGAGCTATGTATATAAAAGCTTTACAACCATGCAAAAATAGAAATTTTCCAAAATCTGAGGGCGCACTATTTTTCAAATGTGTCAGTGTCCTCTTTAAACTTACGTTCACAAGGGAATCTGTCCGTCCTGCGATATGGGCTTCGTATGTGATACAACATCTTTTTTTTTTCATAATTAAAGTGCCAGCAGCTCAGTTTACTTAGTCGCTCTCACATATGCGTAACACCTGATGGGGGGCTGAAGCATTAAGGGGCCAGTGGGCAAATGACCCTCCACTTTTTAAAGTTGACGGGCCTGCCCCCCCCCCCCCTTCAAAAGTGGTTGCCATAGCCGCACGAGAAAACGATAGAAATGTTGAAAATTGCTCAGAAAAGTGCCAATTGGCTCTCCACTTTGAAAATCGTTCCACCGCCGCTGAACCTAATCTATGGGTCATTTTCAAGGCTTACACATGCGTCCGAGCAACTACACGACTGACAGATTGCGGGTATGAACTCCGTTTTAATTTGTTAACATGACCTTTTGTAGAATGTTTCGATACATTAGTAATGAGTGTATCGTTGGCGTAGGACCCTTCTAAACGTCTGGTTTGTATCACCATTGATTATTACCATATTTAAGTCTTATATCAAGAATGATTCCGGTGGATAATCATTACATAAGTTTACCTCCTGTGTAAAAGAAAATGAATGTTTCGATCTTCTTGTTCTCAAATTGTATTCATTCGAAGAAATACTTAAGTTTTTTAAGCCATCACAAATTAACGTTTTAATGTGGGCATCAAAACCAAAATATGTGGTTAGGGGCATTGATGTCCTGCCTCACGCAGAGAATTGTCTTTACATCAATGCTACTCCTAGTATTCTTACAATTGCTTATCAAAGATGAACTCAGAAACAATGCATCAAACCTCCTCTTATTTAAACACTGAATAGGTATTATGATAACTGCATATATATAAATATGATAAAAGGTTGTCGAACTCTAGCCAAACTGTGAACACCTGTGCTTACGATGTAGCCACGAATGGGAGTTTGATATTATGTTACTCCCTTGATAGGACGATCCATAATGATTTCATTCAGTGAAGATTAATTGAAATTCACTGAAAAGTGAAATTCTGTCATTACATGACTGAGACCTTTTAGGTGAAACCATATATATGTTTTTTATTAACGGGATTAATTTTGGATTAAAAAACCGACGGTACTATTGATTATGGCCACCTGTAATACATATGGCCCATGTTCTGGTATTTTACTCTTTTAACGTCCGCTTACCAACTATATGTCAAATATTTTGTGACAAACAAGTATGATTTCTATTTGAAGAATTGATGAGTGTTACACGTTTTCCTTTTCATATATTTTTAAACTTGTGTGGCGTTTTTTATCCATAAAATTTGGCGGGAAAATATATATTTACCATGTGGGATTGTTTTGATTTTCAACAATTGTAGAACCTGGTCTTAATTGAGGTAATGAGTTGTACATAAAATAATAAATAGTTTTCCTTATGATTAGTTTTTCTTCATCAAAAAGCAGTTTGTGGACCGCCCATCTAGCAAGCCCAAGGCTGTGACCTTGAGAGACAAGCATGGGTCAACCTCAACAGCTCAGAACTGGGCGTTGTCGTACAAGAACTTCCTTCACAAGATCGGAGTAGAACCACACCAAACTGCGATTGTGGAGAGTTACAAACCATTAGCCACATCATATATTACTGTGAGGTTACCAAGTCCCCAAAGGACTTCCAGGCCTGATCAACCTGGATGAAACTATCAGCTGTTAAAGACGGATCTTCCACTGTGATTTTGGACTTGCACGAACGAACGAACGAACGAACGAAGTTTCTTCATTGGAGCATCAAGAGTGGTACTCTAAAAGCGCGCCGGGAGCACATCGGATCCCGACTTTTATTAGTAAACATTGCATAAAAACCGTAATTTCTTAACAAATACGGCTGTTAAGCTTAGCCACTACAGGGGTATTTACTACTACCATTTCCAATACAACAGCGGTAAAAAATGGACTTTGAATGTAAAATTGGGGGCGCAATATTGGTTTACATTTTGAAGAAATCGCTGAATATTGACTGGTAAAAAATCAGGGTAGCCCGAAAAAAAAACTTATTCTAAAGAATATAGTTTATATAACAAAAAATACGAGTGAATATTTGGCAGGAAACTAGTTAAGTTATGACTTTGGATGTACCTGTCTAAAGCTGTACTATAGAACTGGCTTTGAGCCCTTATATAGCTCCGCTCCTATGTTGCTTTTTCAATACCTTTACATAAATGAGAGCTAGTCCAGACAGCAGTGGAATCTGGTGTAGATGTTTTGATTGCTTGGTGTTTTTGTTCTATAAGAGCTAGTCCAAACAGCAGTGGAATCTACTGTAGATGTTTTGTTTGCTGTGTTTTGTTCTGCCGAAGTACATGATGCCTTTGTTCAAAATGCCTGATACACTCGGAAGTACACATTGTTTTACAATACATACCATAAAGGTCATTCCCGCAGTGGTAGCGACAGCTGCACTTAATCAAATTGTCGACGCGTACGTACTCTGGATACATGTGGGAGTACATTGGAAGTTACCCAAGGTTATCTTGTTTCCTGAAGATGGATATTTGCCGAGTGTACATCCCTTTTTCGTTGATAGAAGATTATAAAAACAAATCCGAATGTATAGTCAAATTTCAATGTATTTTTCATAGGAGCAACTGATATTGTCTTATCCGCTTTGCCAATAGAGAGTACATTATTTAGTGCTTATCCGACACATTCCTTACTCTCTAAAAAGGATTAGTAACACTCATTTCTCATTTATTTATTGACGTTTCAGGTAAGTTCATTAACCGTTATATGTAACTTGTTGAAGGCAGATGTTTTTAACAAGAAAGTAATGAGTTCGGTCTCTAAATTAAGTCCAAGTATTATTTTTTAAAGGTTTTGTGAAAGATGCGGACATACTATATGTCATATTTCTTCATGATGAATATTCTGAGAATCTGATTTTTACATCATCACTCAAATTGACAAGGATCCCTAAATATCTAATACGACTTTGATACTTCTTGGAAAGGCACTCCTGAAAGAAAAATAGGTCCTTTCAAAATCCATCATATTTTCTAGGAACGTCCCAGTCTCATCATGAAAGACTATTGTGGAATATGTTGGAACCGTTGTAAATAAACCGAGAGTCCCCCATGACACTATAAAGTAAAAAATTCTCAATTCCTTTGGCACAGTTCATTATCTTTCATCATTCACCATGTGTTTAGAAAACCACACGCCTCCTGCATTTAGGGTAATGATATACCGATAACCCCAGATCACAAAAGGTCGTTCATGTCATGTATGTACACGTACAACCACTGAACTGTGTCCTTGGTGATGAGCATATTACTCATAATGATATTCGTGTCCCTAGGATATGACGGAATAAAGTGTGAACTTGTAGAACAAACCAAACATATGCGTGCCGTATTGATAATTACAGTCAGGGCCTCCGTTATATAATATAGCTCTATAATCGTTTACACCGGTTTTGAATTTCGCTGAACCTGATATATGTTTGTTCTTATTCTTTATTAGCAAAAACAAAAACAAAAACCTTAAATCAAAACCATAACTAACATTCTTCAACTGGCGTACTACACGCAATGTTAAAAAAATATATACGTTTATTTTTTATTCAAACTTTTGTGAAATTAAAGTGCTTTCGAAGAACAATGTACGCAAATCACGATCCTAAAATAAAATAAAGCTTTCCAGGAATAATCACTAAAACAGGAACTACTGAGATAACCTGTTCTTCAGTTAAGGTCAAGACTGATTAAGACAGCTCAAATGAATGTTAAATACTAATGGACGGAGGAAACTGTTGGAAGATAGTGAACGTGAACTTTAATTTAAAAAACATATGAAACGTGAAAGTCAATTGAGGAGGTTAGACCGAGGTTAGGAAAGGTTGAACAGATTGGCTATGCTGATTTTAACAAAACACCTGCAACAATATCATTACATTAAAAAAACATTGAAACAACGCTATATGATATACAGTCAGGTAAACTTTACTTTCCGCCTCTCTATCTCTCTCTCTCTCCCTCCTACTCCTTATTGTATCTCTCAACTTCCTTAAGCCACTATCAATGATTTTCTGTTCATTGTTGCAGACTAATCTGCTTCACAAATTGATCAATTATTATTATAATGAAGTCATTTAAATCCAATTCGGCTACCTTGTTAAAATTCAGCACGGAAACGGACATTCGATCATTACCATCCTAAATGGTAGATTTCCGTTTTATAAGATCATGCACTTCCACCGTTTGCACAGATGATTGTTAAAGGAACGTTGTTCCAAAAATGTCTAAACTATATTTTTACGATTGTTTTTATCATTTTTTTTTTACTATTATTATTTTTTAAATTTTATTCTGATTTTCAATTTTTCGGGGGCTTGGATTCTGGTCAAGAAAAAATCACTAACAGTGCATTTTAAATGTTACTATCTCTGTATGTCAAGGAAAAGAAAACAATTAAAATTAAGCACAGATTCTAACGATTATTTCATTCTTAACGCAAAAATGGTGCGCCCACAGGCGGAGTGCCCATCTCTCTGTCATTTGCGTTTGGGCCAGACTCCCTCATATAATGTTGCTGTGGGGGTTCGCCACTACTCCCGCACAGCGAGTCTGTTTTGCATTCCCAGCATATGCCGGTACCCATTTATACTCCTGGATGGAGAGAGGCAAGCGAGGTAAAGTGCCTTGCCCAAGTGCACAACACATTGGCGATAGCGGGGCTCGAACCCACAACCTTCTTAACGCTAGTTCATGTAATTGCCATTTGTGACCCTCTTGATGTCCTTTTTGGCCCCAGTTCAAGTGCCTCTGTTATCTAAGGGCTTTTCTGAAATAAATTTGAAAGTGCAAACTGTTTTCATACCACTTTCCCTGGCTGCTATCCCTCCGTAGGGCATGCCTTACCCCTTTGTACATGGAATAAATGACAGCGCTGTCGCCTGTAAGTAAACTTATTGGTGTTGCCCGTTTTATTCGTGATAAAGTGTAAGATAGATCAGTGTTCAATAGAACCTTCTGCGTGTGATTCAAAAGTGCCTTTCACAACATGTCTCCTGAGTGAACACTTCAGGCCAATAGGTATTCCAATAGGAGAAAATATATGAACATTTACCAGGTGATGTGGCGTTTATTTGACAAGGCTAACAATGCAACTACAACTGTGTGCTTCAAATTAAGTTAAATAAATCCTTGATCCTTATCAAGCACAATTATATTTTTTCAAGTGCACCAATGTGTGTGCAGTAAAATATGTGCTTTGTATTTGTTGCAAATGGCATGAAATGTGAGGTTCATAAGTAGCATTGCCGTAATGTTTATGTAAAACAGAAGTTCACAGCGATGGGCAAGTATCTCGGGTATTGCCGAAATCAAGAGTGATTTCTTTTTTAAATCTGATAAACTGCGTTGGTTTTTATTTTCAGATATGATAAACTAGGTTTTTCAATATTGAAACATAGTCACCAAAAAAATTAGTTTTCAGAAAAGCTGTTTATCGGTTTGATTATCAGAAAAACTAAGTTTTCAATTGAACCCATTTTAATCAAATGAGTTTATCAAGTTGAAAAAACACTGTTTTTTTTAAAAAGGGAATTAAAAAAGTAAAAGCAATTTTTCACAGATAAACTTAGTTTATCAAATTAAAAAACATCCTTTTTCAATTTAATAAGCAGGGTTTTGAGAAAACTTGGTTTTTAGCTTGATTTTTTTCGCAGAAAAAAAATTGCTTATGTGTGATAAACTAAGTGTCTATACTACTAAAAATGGCATCTGTCTCTCTGTCCAGTCTGGCATTTCGTTATGCTTTGTCATATGGGGCTGATATTTGGCATTAAGGTAGGGGAAGACAGTCTAACGTTTGTTATCAGGGTTTCAGAGTGACCCAAAAATGTCAGAAGTCATCTAGAGGTCAATTTGAGGTCATTTACATAGACATTCCCTATAATTAAAAATTAGATCTGTCTGCAAGTCTATGCGTTAGGTATGCTTTGACATATGGTGCTGATATTTGGAAGATATATCATGAAGGTAGGGGGGCAGTCTGACCTTTGTTTGTAGGGTTTTGGAGTGACCGAAAAGGTCAGCGGTCAGCTAGAGGTCAATTTGCGTAAAAGTACCATATTACCACCAAATTTGGTCAAGAGGACAGCTGACATGAGCACAGAATAAATCTGAGGTCAAAGGTCACACATATGTCAAAGGTCACACACGGGGCGAGGTCAAAAGTCACACACGGGGGCGATGCACTAGTTTTCTATATGTTTGAGTATCGGGCTTGCCATAAGAGGATACTACGATTACCAATAAATACAAACTTATTTGTTTCTGCCTGCCTATATGTATTTCTACAATGTATTTTTTCTAGATACATTGCTAAACAGCTAACAGTTACAAGTAAACACTCTACCCGCCATTCCAGT
The DNA here is from genome assembly GCA_023653785.1 of Ophioderma brevispina. Lineage (NCBI taxonomy): Eukaryota > Metazoa > Echinodermata > Ophiuroidea > Amphilepidida > Ophiodermatidae > Ophioderma > Ophioderma brevispina. The sequence continues at coordinate 112,478 of JAMKCH010002717.1, forward strand.
TAATTCATGCTTGAAATACGAACCGCTCTGTCAGATGTTGTTTATGTAGATAAATAAACTCGTGGAAGCCGAATGGAAAATCTATACAGAATGTCATTCATAATAGATGCGTTTCCAGATGAACATTTTAGTTAAACAGATTCTATTTCACTTCTGTATTCTTTTTTTCAAGTAATACAAAACGAACGTGGTATATTTCAACGCGCAGACACAACCAGCAATATTCACGCCATTCTACCCTTTTCATGACAAAGGGTGTTCCCAAAATTACAGGTAGGCAAATCGGAGAAAAAAGAGTCAGAGTGAATTAAGTCAACAGTTTTACAAGTGAAGTTCAAGGCTCCGTGGCGCTCTCTATGGGGTGATAAATTTCACACACCGTTCTTTTTAAAATATTTCTTGTAACTTCTCCATAATAGTCATCGACCGAGCAGACGAATTTTCCCTTTTTGCAATATCTTGTATAAAACTAAAGTAAGGAATATCAAATTCACTTGCTTAAGTGATTCAGTAAATCTTCATTATATCAAAAGAACTCTTGTCGAACTCTGTGAACACACCTGTCTTTGCGATATTGATTAGTAGCCATGAATGTGATGTTGACACGTGTTACTCTCTTGATACAACGATCGATAATGATCCATTCAGTAAAGATTAATTGAAATTCACTGAAAGTGAAATGTTGTCATTACATGAGACCTTGTAGGCGAAACCCTATAGATCAAAATAAGCTTTTAATGCCATCTCGTATGATACGCCGAACGTGAACGGGATTTATTTTGGATAAATAACGGATGTACATAAGGATTAGGGACACCTGCAATAGATATGGACTATGTTATGGTATTCCACTATTTGTATCCGCTTACAAACTATATGTCAATAATTTTCTGATAAATCAAATATGATTTTATTTGAATAATTAATGAGGGTAACACGTTTTGCCCTTTCAGATGTATGGTGTTTATTTTATTCATGAAATTTGGCGGGAAAAGTATACAATTAACCTTTCCTTGTGGGATTGTTTTGATTTTCAACAATATTTTCACCTGCTCTTAATTTTGAAGTTAAGCATTTTCTAACAAATAAAAACATACAAGATCAATTTCTAGGGGTATCAAAAGTGGTATTCTAAGGTGCGCCCCCTCATATTTGTGTGCTCCATACCGCTGGCATATAAATTCCAACAAACAAATCTGTGTGATCGTGTGAACAAAAAGGAACACATCGAAATCATTCTGAAACATGAATGTGTTGGAACCGTTGTAAAGAAACGGAGAGTCCACCATAAGAGTGTCATAGCTTCCATAGATATAGACGGAATAGAGTGTGACCTAGTAAAAAAAATGCAAACATATGATGCGCAAACTTCTGGGAAATTGCGATATCGAAATGTCGAAAGTACTTTGGAAGACAATGTTTGCAAATCAAGAAAAACATATCAAAAAACCTTCCGGGAATAATGACCAAAAGAAGAACTAGCTGAGATAAACCTTGTGATTCAGCCAAGGTCAAGACGCTTGTTAAGACAACTCAAATGAATGGAAAATTCTAATGAATGGAGAAAATTGTTGGGAGATAGTGAACGTGAAATGTCATTTTGAATACATTATGAAACGCGGAAGGTAATTGAGGAGGTTTGGACCGAGGTAACGAAAGGTTGAACAGATTGGCTATGCTGATAATAACAAAACACCTGCAATAATATCATTACATTCAAAAACACTGTCGTGTCTCTCTCATCTTCTTAAAGCCACCATCAGTGATTTTCCGTTATTGTTGCATACTAATCTGCTTCACAAAGTGATCAATTATCTTTTAATAAAGTCATCTCAACCAAATACGGCCATATCTCCCATAAAACACCGGATAGTGCAGGTGACTGTTATAGCGTCTACTGTTCATGCATAATTGTATAATTTCGCATAAATTGCTTCCTAATTCGGCTACCTTGTTAAAATTCAGTACGGAAACGGATACTCATTATCATCTTCAATAGCATCAATATGCAATTCTATCGTTTGCACAGTTGATTATCAAATGATCATTCCAAAAATGCCTAACCTGATTTTTATGACTTTTTTAAAATTCTGTTCAAGAAAATCACTGACAGTGCCTTTTGAAATGTCACTATCTTTTTATGTCAAGCTTAAAAAGAAAGCAAATAAAATTAAACAGATTATAACGATTCTTTCATTCTTAACGCTTGTCTATTCAATTGCCATTTGTGCCATCCTAATGGCCTATTTGGCCCCAGTACTAGTGCGTCTAAAATGTTGAATTTGAAAGTAGAAATACTATTATTTTCTGAACTGTTTTCATGCCACTTTCCCTGGCCACTATCCCTCCATAGGGCATACCTTAGCCGCTTTCACAGGGAACAAATATCCGCCAGCGCTGTCTCCTGCAAGTATACTTTCTGTGGTTTTGCCAATTTTATTAGTGTCATAGTGTAAGATAGTTCAGTGTTAAATGGTACAATAGAACCTTCCGCGTGTGATTCAAAAGTACTTTTCACAACATGTATGCTGAGTGAACACTTTAGGCCAATAGGTATTCCAATAGGGGACTATATGAGAATTTACCAGGTGATATGGAGTTTATTGACAGGGCTAACAGTGCAGAGAAATATTTAGCAATTACACCTGCGTGCTTCAAGTTAAGTGAAAACATTTTTAAGTGGCATTTTGTGATCCACAGCATCGTCCCCCGACTTCATTCGATCAAGTTGAGATTTTTATACTAAATCGAAATTGTGTATTTTTCTGTCCGTAAGCGGGCAGAAATTACAACACAATGGCCTATGGGGCAGCGTGATACGAACATTGGCTCGTTACCTGAAAAACAGATTAAAATGAAAATGTGAAATAGCCTTTTCTTGAAGATAGCCTTTTCTTGAAATAGATTTAGTGAACCATAAATAAAAAGGAAGGTGCTGACCCTAAATAATGTATCCTTAACATTATGCAAATTTTTGGTGGAGCTCATAGGATCAAAATAAGGAATAGTTTTGAGTGTCTCAAATGTTTGCTTAAGAAAGTAGGGGGAAACAAGGTCAAGCCCCATTGAATACAATGGACGTTGACCAGGGCCGCCGAGAGAAATTGCGGGCCCGGGGGAACATTAGAGTCACGGGCCCCTTTACCAACATCGTTTTCCAGAACCCCGGGGGGGTGAAGTTGCAGTGGTTGCGAAGCGGCCATGACCCGCACGTGTCTGGGAGCTGTATAATGTAGTTTATCGATGCAACTTAATGGGTGTTTTTGCTTGAATTATTCGTATTTTGTTAAAAAAAAAAAAAAAAAAAATTTCTGTGGTTTTGCCAATTTTATTAGTGTCATAGTGTAAGATAGTTCAGTGTTAAATGGTACAATAGAACCTTCCGCGTGTGATTCAAAAGTACTTTTCACAACATGTATGCTGAGTGAACACTTCAGGCCAATAGGTATTCCAATAGGGGACTATATGAGAATTTACCAGGTGATGGAGTTTATTGACAGGGCTAACAGTGCAGAGAAATATTTAGCAATTACACCTGCGTGCTTCAAGTTAAGTGAAAACATTTTTAAGTGGCATTTTGTGATCCACAGCATCGTCCCCCGACTTCATTCGATCAAGTTGAGATTTTTATACTATCTGAACCGAAATTGTGTATTTTTCTGTCCGCACTACCGCTGGCATATAAATTCCAACAAACAAATCTGGGTGATCGTGTGAACAAAAAGGAACACATCGGAAAATCATTCTGAAACATGAATTGTTGGGAACCGTTTAAAGAAACGGAGAGTCCTACCATAAGAGTGCAAGCTTCCATAGATATAGACGGAATAGAGTGTGACCTAGTAAAAAATGCAAACATATGACTGCGCAAACTTCTGGGAAATTGCGAATCGAAATGTCAAAAGTACTTTGGAAGACAATGTTGCACATCAAGAAAAACATATCCAAAAACCTTCGGGATAATGCCAAAAGAGAACGAAGGCGGAGATAAACCTTGTGATTCAGCCAAAGGTCAAGACGTTGGTTATAGGCCAACTCAAAATGAATGGAAAATTCTAATGAAGGAGAAAATTGTTGGAGATGGTGAACGTGAAATGTCATTTTGAATACATTATGAAACGCGGGGAAAAGGTAATTGAGGAGGTTTGGACCGAGGTAACGAATGTTGAACAGTTGAGGCTATGCTGATAATAACAAAAAACACCTGCCAATAAAATCATTAAATTCGAAAAAACACTGAAGAATCGCGATTTGATATACAGTCAGGCAACTTTACTTTCGTCTTCTTTCTCTACCTCCCCCCTCTTCTATCTCCCCGTCTTCTCTGACTCTCTCTCGCTGCTCTATCTATCTCTTCCGTCGCGTATCTCTCATCTTCTTAAAAGCCACCATCAGTCATTTTTCCGTTATGTTGCATAACAATCTGCTTAACAAGGATCAATTATTCTTTTCTAAGTCATCTCAACAAATACGGGCATATCTCTCATAAAACACGGATAGTGCAGGTGACGGGATCGAGTCTACTGTTCATGCATAATTGTATAATCCGCATAAAATTGCTTCCTAATTCGGCTACCCTGTTTTTAAAATGCAGTACGGAAACGTATACTCATATCATCTTTCAATAGCCATCAATATGCAATTCTATCGTTTGCACAGGTATTTATCAATTGATCATTTCCAAAATGCCTAACCGATTTTATGACTTTTTTAAATTATGGTGCAAAGTCATAGGGATTCAAAATAAGGAATAGTTTTGAGTGTCTCAAATGTTTGCTTAAGAAAGTAGGGGGAAACAAGGTCAAGCCCCATTGAATGCAATGGACGTTGACCCTCTGTGCCCCCTACATCGGTAACTACATATTTTAGACAGTCAAAACTATTCCTTATTTTAATCCTATGAACTCCATCAATAATTTGCACCATTTTTTATCTAAATCGGAGCAACTTTAAAATTTGACCCCTGTACAACTGAAATTGACCCTTTTTATTGATTGTTGCTGTTTTTAGCCTATAACTCTTAAACTATACATTGTAGCTAGTACAAACTATACCTTTCCTGAATCCTTGTGCAGACAAATAACATGGTATACTTTTCAACATGATTGGATCAATTTAAAAATTTGACCCCTGTACAAACTTTGTTATGGCCCCTCTCCTTAAGGCACCGTTTGCTGCACTTAAGAATCACGTTTCAGGGGTCCCTGCAGTCAGTCTGTCAACATATTTAATCACTCGAACCTTTTGTACTTAAAATGTGTTACAAATGTCTGCTAGCTCCTGGGTTATTACAATAGATTGCTTATAATTGGCACACAATATAATGCACTGTGCAAAGAATGTATTGAAGCCCATCAAGTCTATTTCATGCTCAGCATATGCAATCTGCAGAGCTAGTGGTATCATGATGCGCTAATCTTTTTTTAAAAACGATATTAAAATACCTGTAAATTTAATATCTGACAGATATTAAAATATCTGTCAATTTCTTGAAATACTACTTGCCGCCGGATATGTCTTAATAAATGTGATGCCACTTAGGTGATGGACAAAGAGAGGGTATGGTAAGAAGTAACTACGTTTATCCCAGACAAAGCGAGTTTATCCGATTTACGTTTACTTGATAAACTTAGTTTCTCTCAAACAAAAAAGGTTTAACAAGTGAAAAACAACCTCTTTGGTGATAAACTACGTCTATCCCAGGAAAACCGAGTTTATCCATGTAAACTCAGTTTTTCACTTGATAAACATTGTTTTTCAAGGAAACTCTTCCTATCACTTTGAAAAACATTGAAAACCTGTTTACAACAACTTGAAAAACTAAGTTTGAACAACTTAGTTTATCAGTTTATTAAGATTTTCTAATTCTGAAAAGCTGCGTTTATTGAACAAAAATGTTTAACAAATTTGATAAGCTTTTTTTTTTAAATCTGAAAAACTGAGTTTATCAGGAAAAAATGTTTATCAGATCTGATAAACAAAGTTTTTTAAATCTGATAAATTAAGTTGTTTATTTTTCAAATCTGATAAACTAAGTTTTCCAGATATGATAAACTTTTTTTTCAATTGAAAACATCGTTTGACTAGAATATATTTTGTTTTTCAGAAAAAAAATGTTTATCAGTTTGATCAACTAAGTAAAACTATGTATATTTCCAGATAAACTTAGTTTGTCAATTTGATTAGAGTTTTGAAAACTAGGATTATCAATAGAAAATAGATTTATCACTTAAAAAATCGTAGAAAAAAATGTGTTCGCCTGTGAGAAACTAAGTTTTTCTATATTTTGAGCATTGGGCTTGCCATAAGATGGTGTAGAGGAATTTATGTCAAAGGTCATCTGGGGTTCATTTCATTTTATTGCACCCTTTTGCAATCTTTACTTTGAACCCATTCTATGACCCTTAACGCAATATTAGCACATTTTTTTGAAGAGCGCCCCCAATGTTTCAAAAAATTGAGATTTTACACGGCTGCATTGGTTACTGGCTTGTAAACTATACCTGTGAATGGTTAAGCTCTACAATGTCTATGTGTCGCAAACGAAGAAATTAGGTAACTAGAATAATTAATATCGGGATCCCGATAATAATTCGACGGCTGCTGGAAACGGCCTTCCAATATGAAATAGACAGGAAATAGCGCCATGTACGTATCTACGCTCATCTATTAGTTGTTTTATTGGTTCAGGCAAGTCAAGTTAGAGGTCACTTTCTTGAGGTGGCACTATTTCATCATGGACGGACACAAACGTAGCATTTCCACTCTGGCCGTTAAGTGCAATCTAGGATCCCAATTCCCTAATTACAAAAATCGCTCATTTATGATAAATACCATTTTTAGCATTCTCGTTCTCAGGTGTAGTTTTCTAGACAATTACCAACTAGCTGTGCAAAAATATCAAATTTTTGAAAATTGGGGGGCTCTCTTCAAAAAATGTCTTAATATTGCTTTAAGACTCCACCAGTCGGGATTAATCAGTCCTCATAACCACGGGCCGAGGCAGTAACTAGCTGGTTATTAAAAGAATGCCATGAATTCATAATACCAACTTATTTGTTTCCTGTTTCTGCCCGTTTTAAGTTATCCTTCTGACCGTTTTACGGTATCATATTTTAATTTCTTGAACATTTACTCACAGCTGGCAAGCAGTCACAGTCTCTACCCGGGCATTCTAGTTAATTCATGCTTGAAATACGAACCGCTCTGTCAGATGTTGTTTATGTAGATAATGAACTCGTGAGCAGGATTGAAAATCCATACAAATATCATTCATATAGAGCGTTTCCAGATGACCATTTTAGTCAAACGGATTCATTTCACTTCTGTATCTTTTTTTTTTTCAGTAATATCACACGAAACGTGGTAAGGGTATTCAGACATGCAGACAGAACCCACAGTATTCACACCTCAAATACGTGATGAGTGTCAACTCGTTTTTTGGCCCTTTCAGGTTTTTTTTTAAAACTTGTTTGGTGTTTATTTTCCATGAACATGACGGGGAAATTTACAATTTCCATTACTTGTGGATTGTTTGATTTTCAACATTTTTACCACCGCTCTTAATTTTGGAGTTATCATTGTTCCTAACAAATAAAAATGAAAATTATGTATTCGTTTCTTATTGGATTATCAAGAATGGTATTCCAAAGCACGCCCGCAGCACACCATTTTTGTGGTTTTCCATACCGCGTGTCCAATATCCAAATTTATGAATCCGAACTCAACTTCCGCTGGTCCATGCCTACACGGAATATATTTTTTAAAGTCGATAAATTGATCTTTTTGCCTCCATGTTATCGTCAATCAATAATCAGTCTGTGGGCCAAAAAATATTTTAAGGAATATCTTTTATATAACTATAACTTAAACACACCGAAAAAAGTACACCCCGCCCTCAAATTTGTCAGTGAAATCTCAACTATATATCGTATTATACATTATTTGTGATATAATTATGAAAGGGGGTGGTTTTATTTACGCTTATTTTGACCCCTCATTGGTCGCATCAACTGAAACCCGCATTTATGGCTGCTGGTGGCTTGCCATACGCCCCAGAGTTAAAAGGTTTTGCAGCAAACCCCATAGAGAAGGAGAATTAGTCGTTCAGAGAAGAACAAGAATAGTCCAATATTGCTATGCTTTGACCCCAAAACAAATTGCAACAGAAACAATTTTGGTGTTAATATCCGAAATAGTCCAAATAATATATTAAAAGTCCACCAAAATCAACCTAGTGTAACCATGTAGAAATAAGGGGGCACGTTTGTACAGGGGTAAAATTATAATTGGTACGAAATGGATTTAAATGATGTACCAATTTATTGGGCTACTCCTAAGGTTAAAAACGGGTATAGTTTGCCCTAATCTAAACGCGTTAAGCTTTAGTACAATAGGCTCATAACATTCAAGGTCATCCTGGTGTAAAATTCATAGAAGCTGTTGTAAAACTGTTAAATTTGTCCCACTATAAGTAAATGTAAAATAGATTCCTTTCTTCTTTTGAAATTTCTATATAGAATTACAAGCTATATGACCTATTGACCTCCCATAGACCTGACCCCATCACATTTGGGGGCGTTTCCAATTATGCAACGAATATTATAGATGTGCAACCATTATATTTTCGGGTCTGTACCATTAGACGAACAATTTGACAACCATTTGTTATAACAAATGGATGTATCTAAAAATTTATACCCCCACCCATTGTGACCTTGAACAGATTTTCTCACTCGTAACTATTTAACTACAACCTGCGATATGGCAACTATACCTGTTTTTTTAATCCTGGAAATGTAACGAACACATTACTTTTCGATGAAAAAGTTTTTGATACTTTATCACTTTTGACCCCTGTATAAACCTTACCCCCCTTAAAAATATATGTTCCACTCCTTTTTGGATTTTAGTAGACTTTTTGATATTTTGGTTTTTCAGTATTCTCAATACAATTCTGTTTTGGCATTGGATTCTGTTTGGCAATTAGTGTTGGGTTAAGGCAGCATTCTTCTATTTTGACTGGCCTAATAGGAGTACATTGACTTTCCATCGGTAACTGTAAACGATTGTCAACTAGGGTTTTACGCAAACTTTTAAATCAGGGGGTGGGTTCGTTCAAGTTGGCATAACTTAAACCAATCTCAGCCAATCAACCATAGGCGGTGTCAAATTTCGCGTACTAATAAACACTGCTTCCAACTATAGCCCATAATTTATAATACGAAGTATCGTTTGAATTTGACAGACACTTTTCATGGGTGGGGAGTTACTTTTTGGGTGTGCCTACTAGTGAATATGTTGCAGGATATTAGTCGTGATCTAGGATGTACCTGTCCACAACTGTACAATAAAACTGGCTTTGGCCTTTTAGGCCCGCCCCATTGCCCCATTTTAATGCCTTCATATGAACATGATGAATGAAAGCTGGTAGGGACACCAGTGGAATCTAGCGAAGAGGTTTTGCTTGCTTGCGTGTTTTTGTTCTACAGGAGTACTCACGCATAGAATGCATCTGCTTAAATTCCTGAAAGTTATTCAAAAGTACAAACAGTTTTACTTACATGGGCCATAAAGGTCATTCTCCACAGTGACAGTGTAGCGACAGCTCACGAAATATATGTGTCGACAAAGTGTGTTTTAAAGGGACATAATGGCATGAAAAAAAATTGACATAATGAAAAGGACCCTTACTGAAATCACTTCCACGTGTTTGAAAACAATTTGGATGTTTACATTCTGTAAAAACAGTAAAACATCCACATTGTTTTCAAACTCGTGGAAGTGATTTCAGTAAGGGTCCTTTTCATTATGTCATTTTTTTCATGCCATTATGTCCCTTTACGGATACCTCGGTTATCCTGTTTACCTTCACGAGGGATATCTCCCGTGTGTACATCCCTTTTTTCGTGATACAGTGTTAGAAAATTTTCCGTAAATTTACGGAAATTTCTGGCAGCAAAATTTCCAGACTTTTTTACGGTAAATTTACAGATTTTCTGTCAATTAACGGAACTTTTACAGTATTTTTACAGAAATTTGTCTCATATTATGGAAAAAAATGTGTATTTTAACAGAATTTTTCCGTAATTTAAAATTACGGAACGAAAAAAAAAGTCCGGAAATATTGCTGCCAGAAATTTTTGAAACATTTCCGTAAATTAACATTTTGTATGTTTTTTGTTTTTTATTTTTATTGTTTTCTAAAACAGATTTTCCGTAAATTTACGGAAAATCTGTTTTCTTAATTTACGGAAATTTCTAACAGTGTAGAAGATTATATATAAAACAAATCCGAATGTATGCTTCAAATTTCATGGTTTTTTCATAGGAGCAATCTGATATTGTCTTATCCTCTTTGCCAATAGAGATTATTAATTATTGCTTATGCCGACAAATTCTTGTAATCTCTTGAAAAAAGGAGTACGAAGACTACATTTCGCATTTATTTATTGACATTTCGGGTAACGTTCGTTAACCGTAATTTTACCTTATTTCGAGCATGTGTTTTTAACAAGAAGTACGAGTTTGGTCGATGATTAATGATACCATTCCAAATCCCAAAAGAAGATGAAATGGGTTATTATTTTGCTTATTTTTTTTTAATATTTTTGTCTAAGAATGCTGACATACTATGTCATTTTTTTCATGTACTGAGAATCCTTTCACCTCATCATTCAAATTGACAAGATCACCACAGATATAAGGCGACATTTATAACATTCTCGCAGGCACTTCTGAATGAAAAATAGACCCTTTCAGAAATCCGTCAGATTTTTTTTCAGGAACGTCAGCACGATCGACCATTGTATTTCGAATATGTTTTCGGTGTTCCAAAAGCATTCATTTTGTTTTTCAAATGATTATCAACATCGTATCACATATAATTTTTTTTTGTTGCTATACATTCTTAAGAAAACACGCAGGAAAAGTGATCTGCATATTTTGTTCTAAAAATCCATCTTATTTATTCATACAAGGGAATACCCCCAGTTACTTTGCTGACATAAGTATAATATTTCATCAAATCTTTATTATTTATTTATCTGTCTTCTATACAGATATCAAATCTTGCCACGGGGAGCGACGTACACCTTGAAAACCCAGAATACCAGACAAGATGGTACTTCAAGTACTTCCTTGGAAAGAGTAAGTTAAATACTCGTTTTGTAATTTTGTAGACATGAATTGTATCATCATTCAGATGTTGACTTCGTTCACCCTCGCTAGTATCAATTTGGTCTTACCTAAAGGATGAGTAGGTTTGGGGGAATTACTAAAACCAATTACACACAATTGAAAAAAAATACAGAATAATTGCGTCATGTGAATGCAACAAAGTCGCATCTACATTTTCATGATTTTACAGGAAAAGCATTTTTGTGTTTCATTCAGTTGTGAGTTTTCGATTGAAATAAAAATTATAACACACGATGAAAATTTATTTTTAAATTCAATTCAAATTAGTTTTATTAGCATTATCATTCAGCCAATACATTATATAATGATACAATATATTATGAATATTTTATTTCCCACTTAAATCGACTAATTAAGAAGTAATTAGCTAATTAAAGTGGCGTACCTAGTGCAACAAAGTCGTATCTACCAGTTACGACTGTGTTGCACTCAACAGAAATTTTGAGCGCAATTGGTCGTATCTACACCTAATTAGGCCTAATTAGACTAATAACTCTGCAATAAATTGAGCCTTATACTTGAAATATATATGTTAAATTATGCGTGTTACTTTTTTTTTCATATATAAAAAAACTCGACAAAATGTGAGTTACAACTTTGTTAAACACACATTCTTTCCCTGGAGGTGCTCTGGAGGTGTCCCTTAAAATTAACTGTATTAAGCAATATTGGGTTCTGCCTGGCGCAATGCCGAATAATATATAAATTATTAAATAAAAACATAAATAGACATGACGACTTTATTCCACCGTAGGTTGCCAGAGCAAATTCTGTCGTCATCCTCGTCGTCGGCGGCGCCGTCGCCCGTCTCCACAAACATATTGCTGTACTGCCTTTAATACCTCGTCCAATTTTTGCAGTGAAGGTACTTAGTAGGTAACACTACATCTGGTGTGAGATACAGTCAAATATCAAAGGCAAATCTGACAATATAACTAATTTTTTTACTGTTTATCCCTTTTAATTGTGTGGAAAATCCCTCTTAACCGCCAGACAGCTTTTCAAATAAGTTCATGTCCTGCTTACTTTTGTATTTGACCTCTATGCGACCTTTGACCCTGTTAGGCGTATGTTAGGCGTATGGTCCTACTAGGGCCACAACTGGTATAGCGGGAAATGATGAGTATAAAGTCGAAAATGATCTCTGAAAAAGATACAAATTGAGAATATACTACTAATCTTAATCCTGTTGGAAAAATTATCTATACCTTTTGGATAAGGCCATTTTTTTAAAAATATAGCCACCATCTAGCCACTTTTAGCGTGTGTTTTCTCTACTCTCTTACGTGCAATGTTGAATCAAAGAAACATAAGCGTATGTGATTGGAAATCCCTTTCAAATTAACAATTTTAGCGAGTATTGTTACCGGATGGTTATACAGGAATCAAATAATAAATTGATGTGGTTTGTGTCAAGTCTACAAGGTGGGCGAGAAAGCATTCAATAATTTGGGTTTGTGATGACATCATTAGATGACATTGATTTTCAGAGAGTAAATAGAAACTTCCAGTGTAACTGGTGTGAATCTATTCATGGGCATGGCACTTTGATGAAAATCAATAGTTTTTTCACTAATGGGTTTCACTGGTAGTGTAATTTTTTTTTTTGTGGCCCTGTTTATTGGAATGGAATGCCCCGTAAAGAATTGGACTAGGTTTATCATCTCATTTCCTAGGACCTTTAGCTTCGTCAATCTCTCTCCTCTCGCTCTCGTCTTCCTTAACTAACGGCCTGGTTTCCCTCGTATCTGCAAGGGTGCTGATTCCACAGGGTCGGCTTGCCTTGGTCTTCCTCCTCCATATATGTTCTGCTATCCTGCAATCTTCTTCTTTACCTGGAGTGGTCCCTGTCCTGCTTTACATTGTCCTTCCATCGCTTCTGGGTCTTCCTCTAGGTCTCTTTTCTATCAATCTTAGTGTTCATCACTTTCTTAGCCGGGGCTTCATCCTCCATCCTCATTACATGACCGTACCATCTCATTCGGATCTCGCTCACCTTCTCGTTGATATCATCACATCCTACCTCTTCCTATATCCCTCACTCCCTTCTGTCCTCATTGTGACTCATTTTATCCTCTTAACATCCTCGTCTCTGTTGCTTCCAGAATTCTTTCCCTCTTTCCCTTTCCTTCCCATTGGTCCATGACTCATGCACCGTACGCAACACTGGACGGATTATGGTGTTGTAACCTTGACTGTCATTCTCCTTGGCAGCTTTTGTCACCAATCACACCTGCCAGTTCTCTCCACTTACCCCTGCTGCAGTTACTCTTGCTCTTAAACTTCTGCTGTGAGGCAACTCCCTCATCACTAAGAGTTACTCCCAGGTACTTTGAATTTGTTCACCGGTTTCAGTTACACCCTTTCTGTCCTTGATTTGTGCCTTTCTTTCTCTCTTTGTGCTACCATCAACTTCTGTCTTGGATGTATTCACCTTCAGTCCTTTGCCTTCCATCCCATCTTGCCACTTACTCCATTTATCTTGCAACTCCCTTCTCACTGTCCTGCCATCATTGCCAAGTCAAATCGCAAATAACAATGCCCATGCAAGCCTCCTCTAAATCTTCACTGCTAACATCAAGTATCACTGTAAACAGAAAGGGCTTAATCCTGACCCTTGGTCGACCAACCTGATGTTTTGAATTCATCGGTCCTTCCCTATTTGGTTCCGTAACCACAGGTGTTCCTTGCAATCCAGTGGAATGTACTCTAACCAGCCCACCAGTTCCTCTGGAACCATCTTGCTTCCCTCCGGCACCAATACCCAGCTCGCTTGGGATGCGGGTCATATGCTTTTTCCATGTCCACAAAGGTGAAAAAGAGATCTTTCTTGTTCAAGGTGCTTCTCCTGCAAACTGATTGATGAATAAACATGCATCTGCTGTTCCTTTCCCTTGGGCTAATCCAAATTGCCTTATTATCATTGTCCAATAACTTGCGTAGCCTCTTCTCATGCTCTTCTACCAGAACCTTCATTGTCATGTTCCAACAGCTTGATCCCCTAAAATTGCCCACAATCCAGGGATCACCTTTGTTTTTAATAGATGGTGTGACAAGTTCATATTTCCCACTCATTTTGGCTTTCCTCTGCAACCAGACTTCATCCAGCAGCAGAGAATGCAGCATTTCTTCTCTTTCCTTGCCAAGGCACTTTAGAAGATCAACTGGGACACCTGATGCTCCATCCCTTGCCAGTCCTTCAACTTTTCAAAGCTCTGCTCACTTCTTTCCCAAGGTTATTTCTGCCACAGGTCCTTCCACTGTGGACAATCCTCAAGGTCTTCCCTATCATTCTCAACATTTAGAAGATGGTTGAAATACTCCCACCATCTACCTCTGTATATCCTTCTCATTGTCAGTAGCTCGCCTTCTGGTTGTTTTGAGACTGCTACCCCCTCAACCAATTCCTGTCTTGCCTTGGCTCTTTACCTTGCAACCTTATAGATCATATTTTCTCCTTCTTCCGTCTCCATGTTGTCATACCATTCCGACCATGCTTCAGTGTTGCTTGGCCACGATTTTCTTTGTCTCCCATTTCGCCCCCTCCTTGTAATGCTTTTTTCTGGTCTTCACCACCCGAATACCATCCCACACACAAATCACAAACCTCTAAAAAAAAACAACACAAAAAAATTACCCCTAAACCAAATCATTCAAAACATTCTAACAAAAATAAAACCATAGAACATGCCAAACAACACCGAATTCAAACCCACAACCCAACAAACAAAAAAACAGACAAACAACCCGTCAGATTTTATCAAAAAAATGTTAAGAAAAGTTGGGATCGCCTTACGCCCCGGTTCACCACCGACCCCATTCAGACCAGGTCGGCCGCCCCCCCACTCGCTCCCCCCCCCCATCCTATTCCTTGCCACCTTTCCTCCCTCCGCACCTCGCCCAAAAAAAACAAAAAGCACACGTTTCAGAAAAAAACCATTCATCCCAACAGCTCATTCAACCTAACCAAAATACCCACAGGACCAAACATATTCTAAACGAAAAACGAAATCAAAAACATCATTTCCCACAAAAATCAAACCGAATACCCAAAACAAAGAAAAATCACAAGGCCATTCCGCAAAGCGAAGTAATACCTCTGTCTCACTTCACAAGAGTTTTTGCCAAACGCTCATAACCATCAGAAGTCCATTCATATTTGACCTGGTGGGGTGATCAAAGATGCAAAGCGGGTATGAAACGAAAGTCATAAATGCACAACAACGTTACCAAAACATAACACAAACACACATACCAATTCAAACAACAACCAACACAAACAAAAATAACACCCTGAAAGTCCACACACAACAAACCAAGTTATCAACAACACAAACAAAAACCCGACTCAACAACGCTTCGAACCACTATACACAAGTAAAAAACCACATACACACACCTCCACATGGCCACCATTCACAGAAAGCGACCGATTTCAAAGTTCATACGTCCTCCACAAATCACAATTCAAAATTCAATAGCATAGCTCAACCGATTCGCGTCGGCGACTTCCTAACAACACAATAAAAATAAAACCATCACAAACAACAAACCAACAACCTCGCGACACAAACCATTCCATCATGACGACCTTACACAGAGAATCATCACCAAAGAAATTTCTCCCGTACTACCATACCGAAATTCATCGCGCTTCGAAACCCGAAGCCCCAACCCTCCCAAGTGTACCACCACAACAATACCAATAACCAACAAACATTAAAAACAGACACTTCTAACCACAACTCGTTTTTCAATTCAGGATCAAAATTCCCAACTCACACCCCAACCAATTTCCAACCCAACAACACAAATTCCACAACTACAAACCTCTACGCTTCCAGCAAGACGACAGAGAATCTTCACTCCTGGGAAAACCCAACATACGTTCGTGCTCATGGGCTAAAACAAGAAAACCCCAAGAAGAAACAAAAATTCGCCAATCAACACCAACAAGCCATTATTGACATTCACGCGCCCGATTCTACGACAACTTCAACACCAAAAAACAGGAACTATCAACATAACAACTCATTATCAATGCACACCACCCTTCCATCTGTAGTCAAACCATAACTGAAAACACAATTACAAGTTTCAGAAACACAATCAGTTTGTCACACAGGTTCCAAGAACAAATCCACGACACTAAACACTCCCTCCTTTTTTCCAATTCTTTGTAAATTCCCTTCCTTCTTCTTGTATCTATCTGCTTTGGCACTTCCTCACCCACCACGCATTTTTCGGTTTTTCCCCTGGTGTTTTCTTCCCTTTGTGCAACCGCATACTCTGTTGCTGCTTTCAAGGACTGCTGTCTTCATGGCTCTCCTTCTTCATGGCTCTCCAGTTTTCTTCTACCGTTTTAGTTTTACTGTCATATAAGTCTTTCACCTTGTCTCTATACTCTTTGATCTTTCTCCCCTTCAGCTTCCATATCTTGATCACCCTTTTTGTCTCCGGCTTTCTCCTCTTCTCCCTCTTGTGTTTAGGACTGCACATACCAAGTCTATGTTGAGCCCTACTGCTTCACCTGGGATTACCTTGCAGTTTCCTTATCATCTTTGAGATTTATCTCCTTACCCACACATAGTCAATATGGGTCGCATGGCTTCCACTTTTCTAGGTGATAGGTGTTTGTTCACTGGCTATCTCATAGAAATGTATGACATTTGCGATGTCTACCCTCTCAGCGACACTACAGAATCTCTCCCCCTCATGTTTCTCTCACATATCCTCTTCCCTCCGTGCACTATGAACCTTGTGCTGTTCTAACAACATGTCCATTTAGGTCTGCTCCTACCAACTTTTAATTCTGAGCCACACTTAGGATCAGTTCCTCAAATTTCTCCATAAATGCTTCTTTCAATTCCTCAGTTTCCCCAACCTGGGGAGCATAAGCTGAGATGATGTTGTACACTTCTCCAGATATCACCAATCTCATCTTCATCATTCTATCTGATGGTCGTACCACCTCTATCACTCTTTCCTTGTATTTGGGACTGAGAATGATACCAACTCCATTTCGCTTGCTCTCTTCTCCACTATAAAATATCTTATACCCTTCTCCTAGCTCCCTGGAGCTCTTGCCTCTCCATTTTGTCTCTTACACACACACAGAATTTCGATGTTCCGTCTTTGACAAACCTCCACCAGCTCTCTTCCTTTTCCTGTCATAGATCCAACATTCCAGCTTCCAAACCTGGTCTCCACTAGCTTCTTTAGCCGCGGACGTGGTTGCCGCGGTACCCCTTGTCCACTTCTCATGCCAAGCGGGGGTTGCATACACGCGTCGCTTCGGGGAAACGCCTTAGCAGTTCTCGCAAATTCATGATTAGACTCTGGCATGATTACTAAGATGAAGCAAAGTTTTCCGGCCGGATGCCCTTCCTGGCGCCAACCACAGTTTTGGCGGCGGGCCTAGCCTTTGACCATCCAAGACGTCCTCACAAGGCAGCAAGTTCCCAAACCCACATAACCCAGGGGCCCGCTCGGTTTTTTTTTGGCGCCGACCATACCCGCCAGTCACAGAGTGCTTAAACGGTCACATGTTTGCATTTTATAGAAGTTAGCTGGGACTTACTAAAACTCCACAAACGACCTGCTCACTCTGCCTGGATGCAGTTTAGCGTCTTACCCAGGATAAGCTTCTTCAACCCATAGGCTTAATTATTATTTTTTTTCTGTTTGTATTATAAAGTGTGTTTCAACAAATATTAATATTTTTAAATTGATTTGACTTGGGATTAAAGTTATATGTAGCCAGCTTTAGGTCGTCTCCTGAAGTTTCTATTTGGAATTACTTCTCTTATTAAGCGCTAACTTACCACTTTCCCCTTTGAGTAATTTGAAAAAAATACCAAACAAGTGACCTAGAAACAATGGATGCTACAGGAGAGTAGAGATCCGTATTATTCATTCTTTCGGTGACATATCGATGTTTAATATCTTCTATGTCAACATATTGATGGCGATACGTTCGACCACAGCTAGATAATATTTGTCTTTGCCATAAGGCTATGTCAACACGATATGTGTCGAGTTGACGCAGTTTTCCCGTAGCAGCCTGATTCTATCGCAGGAAATTTTATGACAAAATCAATTGAAAATCAACTAAACACACCGTATTTGTAAATTACAAGTGTAGGGAAACATAGCGGAAAGAAGCAAATAAGTTCTTCCTTAATTGTTTCAAAATCAATATGAATGTTTTAAACAATAAATGTTATAAAAGATATATGACCCGTAAAATGCTTTTGTAGCTTGTATTTCTACCATTCTACTCCTAAACCCTAGTGAGTGTTACGGTTTCGGGTTAGAGTTAGGGTTATAAAGATTTTGAAAATATTTATATCTTAGGAAAAACAAATCAAGAGAATAAAACCTTATCCCCCACCAAAAAAAAATTTGGCGAGTTAAGGACTTATGTGATGTATACGTTATTGATAGTCAATGCAGGCACGAAATGCATTGAATATGCGTTTATTCAATATTCTTTATGCAGACAAATGATACCAATCGTATGCGCATTAAGAAAAACAATCGTTTAACTGTCCCTTTAAATTAATTATGCTCATATCCTTTTAAATGCACATGATATCTGTCAGACCAATATCCTCACAGATAACTAAAGATAAATAAGCCAAAACACCGCAACACTTTAAATCTATGATAATTAAAGGGGGGTTACACGATTTATGTATATCAAGTTTTCATCTTGATAGAATGCCCAAACCCTATCTGTAAAGTTTCGCGCCGATGTTTCAACCCGTTTCGATGTGAGAGCTAAAAACGTGATCTTGTAATCCCCATAGAGTATACTGTAAAATTAATATTGGTCGACCAAAGTGGAGCACATTTTCGCTCATAACATCCACACCAAACATTTTTAGCCCTAAAATTTCACGGGGTAAATTAAAAATAGGAGCTTTCTTCAGTTACCAAAATTTCGACCACTTCCTAGGGTTCTTGCCCCTTTGTAGGTACAGAATGAATTAGGGCGGTGATGTTATTGACCTTGGATAGTTATCAACTGATACATTTATCTTAAAACACATTTTAAGAGGTGTATTAATTTATCGTTTATATCAGTAATCTCACCTAAAAGGTTTTATTTTTTCCATCATCTTATATTCACGACTTTTGTCATTAAAGCACAGTACATTACGAAAGTTTGAAAATATCTTCTTTTTCCCTTTTTTTTATAGTACCGTGTTTTTTTTTTTCAATTACAATACAAAAAAACATGTGAACACTTTTCCAATTCACTTGTGTAAATATTTTTTAACCGTAAGCAAAACATTTACGAGATTGAAATAAGGCGATTTATGTCTTTCATGTTTGTCAACATGTCAACGCCCAATCTTCAAACTGTAAAGATTGTTTTTCGTAGTCGCCATTTTTCATAACCGTGAAAACGAAATTGACGAAGATGAGACAAGATCGAAAAAGATGATAAATCGGGCGTTCTATTACTATGGAAATATTGTCTGGTTCAGAAATCCTGGAGGATTTTAGGGCATATGTTTCGCACATAAACATTGTAATCGAATAGTTTATGACAACATGCCGAATAATGAATTTGTTCAATAGCCGTATGCGTGCAACCTGCAGTAAAAGCGGTGACCACAAAATGGAAAAACAACAGTAGTTTGTTTTTGAAAATATATTTCTTAAATCCTTCCAATATTCAAGAATTTGTATTGTTTAGAAAGTATACAAATCTTGCGAGAAATATATTTGAAAGAAGAAAAACACAAGGGATTTATTAAACATCTTCAATACGAATAGCAATTTTACTGATCATTATTATTGTTTATTTGGTAGTAAAATGTGCGTCAGTGGTGACCCGTGTACCGAGTTACCGGTTCAACACCCGTATTGGCGTTTTGAAAACGCCATTCTAAATATTTCTGAAAAAGTTCTAAGTTAGACGAATACACTCTGAAAACTGTGTTTAGCAATAAATTGATAACTTTCTTGCGTTCACTTTGTAAACAAATTGCTAAACCTTCATTGCTTAATTGCTAATCACCAGCTATTTCACACTCTAAACCATTACTTTAATGAATATCCCAAATATTAACGCCCTACGTTTGAGAAAAGCCGAAGTGGCTTGATCACACAGGGTAAACCGCAAAATGGTAAGATCTGAATATGTATCTAAGGCTACCTTTTATTCTATCTCTCTCTCTCCACCATCCTCCCCCCCCCCATTCCATCTTTGTCTTTCATCCTCTTTCACTCTTTATCTATACTCATTTCATACTGATATGTCCGTCCCTGCATTGTTTTGGATCAAGTCAGTCGCGTCTGACAGGAACGATGCTCTGCAAGAATGGCAAGGGAAGACTTCAAAACTGAACCGGTGGTTGCGTTATGAAGCCAACCCTTACTGCTCATGCAGTTGAACAAATTTCAGGTGTTATCACCATCTAGATGTGCAGAGCCATTGTTAGGGGTGGCTTCAAGACTCATCCGCCGGTTGACTTGCGGTTCATAGAGGTGAAGAATGTGTAATTGTTTGGAACAATAGAAGCCTGATCGAACCTGGAAGACCCTGGCGAAACTGACAAGCAACCGGTGGTTGAGTTATGAAGCCAACCCTTACTGCTCATGCAGTTGAACAAATTTCAGTTGTTATCACCATCTAGAGGTGAAAGAGCCATTGATGTAACCGTGGTTAATTGTTTGGAAAAATGGAAACCTGTTTTCGAAACCTGGAAGAACCGGGCGAAATCGGCAAGCAAGTTTTGAAGCTGTCCCCAAATAAGATCTAAATCAAACTCAAAAAAATACTAACAGATAGTATGCATTGTGTATAATTTCATGTATCACACTAAAAACGCCAAGTCAACTATGCACCGACTAAACAATGGGGTCAAAATTCTGACCACAAAAAGGGTCATTTCACACGTTTGACCACAAAAGTGGTCAAAATTTTAACCCCATTTTAGTCGGTGCATAGTTGACTCAAAACGGGGTCAAAAATGACCCAGTTGTTGAAAATATTTTTAGGGTGTAGGCCTAGTAAGTAATTATATGTAGCTAACAAAACACGTACGTTCAGGAAGCAAAATTCCTATCCAGAATCTTTGCCTTCCGTTAGGTTTGATGGCAATTTGTCATTGTCCCAGTGCAATTATGCTATTGGGATTTTTTTGTCAATCCGTTTCCGATATATATTGTGGAGCTTTTTGAATTTATATGATTTTGAATTGATTTGATCTTGAAAACTTTTGTGCCACCCCGGAATATTATGAAGGTCACCCAAATCTAGTTAACTTATAATTAATCACCTGTCACGAACTATAATTTATATTTTCATATACAAATCATATACAAATGTGAAGACAATATAATTTGTTCAGTCATTGAAATAGGTTTCGACGCAAACGCAAAATATCATATAAATTTCAGGCCATTTTTTCTAATGTGCTGGTTCACCTGTACTATAATATAGCTCTTTCTGTCGTCCAATGGATTTTGGAATCCGTACGGTCCCTGCACATCATTCATCTTTGAATTTAATCACCTCAGAATAAATGGTATGTGGAGCATGTGCTACTATTTCTCTCTTTCTCTTTCAATCGCCTCGCTCGGTCTCTCTGCTGTTCGCTCACTAGTTTTTTTTTTTTCCATTCTTTCACTTTCTATCATTTGTTTACTTTTTTATTAAAGCAACTATAAGTCATTTTTTTCAAACTCAGAATGCCCATTTTCTTTCTATATTGCTAGTGTTAGGTCATGTCAACACCTTCTTCTTTGTGAAAACAGACACTAAAGCATTTTTGAGCGGTCTTGAAGATCGCGACCTTTATTAGCAAACAAATGCATAAAAATCGTATCTTGACAAATACGGCGTTTTAAGCTTAGCCACTTACAGAGGTATTTACTACAACCATTTCCAATACAGCGGTGCAAAAATGGACTTTGATGAAAAATAGTTGGCGCGATTTGTTTACATTTTGAAGCAATTGCTGAGAGTGACTTTAACTCTGAAACATATCCCTTTGTAACTAGGCTACTCTTTCTTCCACTCTCTCATTCATTCTCGTTTACTCTCTCTCTCTCTCCCGCTTATATTTTTCCCTCTCACATTTAACGTTTTGGCTAACTGAACCATCATAACTAAGTGAACCATGATTACAAGTCGATCTTTTGAGGCACTTTGAGTCGTCAAATCCGCGTTCAGAGACCTGCCATTATAACGCCGCGTATAATGTATGTGGGGAAGCGATACATTTTAGTTATTAATCATTGCTTATGGTAAAACACTTTTCCCAACAGGATCAAAGTAGTTGGCTTACCTATTCAGTGCCCTAGCCCGAGGGAAGAAGAGTAAACTGGAACTTTTTTTTATTCTGCTCTTTTAAAAGGATGTCAGCTATACACTTGGTTTGTGTATTAGGGACCAAAATCTGATCGTCCGCACGACACCTCTGTTACATTGCCCTAGATATATAAACAGCAATCGTATATCATTGCGACAATGAGGCTTCTCTTATAGGTGGATAAATTATTTCTATAAATGACTCCTTGACTGTTTCAATTTATCATTTTATCTTTGCTGTTTGTAAGTTATTTGGCCGATGACCACCATTTCTTAATCAAAATTAAGAGACCTGAAATCAATTATTTAGACAGAAAGTTTAAAGTAACGGTGAAGCCTCAAAAGAATGCATACATGATTAAAATTGGTCGAGCAGTTCGTTAGACTAATGCGGGAGAAAGTTCGTTGAAATTTGCCGAGACACAAATGTCACGCCATTTTGGAAACTTGTGGGCCTATTTTATGTTCTCTTATAAACTAAACACAGAAAATGTGTTTTGGACTAAACTTTTTGTTTTAGTCACGTTGTAAACACGTTTTAATCTATAAACCAGTGGCGGCTCAAGAATCGGACAAGCAGGGGCAAAAAGCAAAGTTAAAAAGTGCGTGTTATCAACAACACGTTGAACTGCTTCACATAACTCTTTACACCTGTATTTCAGCTAGGGATTTCGTATATACTGGTCCACTTGATACAACAATAATCCTACTTCAATAAAGATAGTCCGTTGCATAGCATCGATTTAATGCACTGTCTGAGGTCAAAAGGTTGAGAGGGATAGTCTTGCTCAAAATTTTGTGCTGAATCTGAAAATCAAGGTCTTAGTTGCAGCAGCCGTCGGGTTGTTTTTTTTTTTTTTTTTTTTTTATAGGTGGATAAATTATTTCTATAAATGACTCCTTGACTGTTTCAATTTATCATTTTATCTTTGCTGTTTGTAAGTTATTTGGCCGATGACCACCATTTCTTAATCAAAATTAAGAGACCTGAAATCAATTATTTAGACAGAAAGTTTAAAGTAACGGCGAAGCCTCAAAAGAATGCATACATGATTAAAATTGGTCGAGCAGTTCGTTAGACTAATGCGGGAGAAAGTTCGTTGAAATTTGCCGAGACACAAATGTCACGCCATTTTGGAAACTTGTGGGCCTATTTTATGTTCTCTTATAAACTAAACACAGAAAATGTGTTTTGGACTAAACTTTTTGTTTTAGTCACGTTGTAAACACGTTTTAATCTATAAACCAGTGGCGGCTCAAGAATCTGAAAAGCAGGGGCAAAAAGCAAAGTTAAAAAGTGCCTGTTATCAACAACACGTTGAACTGCTTCACATAACTCTTTACACCTGTATTTCAGCTAGGGATTTCGTATATACTGGTCCACTTGATACAACAATAATCCTACTTCAATAAAGAGTTCTGCATGAATAAACCTATTTGCCGATAACTCGCAATATTTAACTCTTCCTTTCGCCCCTGCTTTTCTTATTCTGGAGCCGCCACTGCTATGAACCCTAAAAAAATGTATGTTTAAACGTAGCTTCCAAACTCTTAACATGATTAGCTTTAATTAAAAGATGTTTATAAATTGACTGCAAAAAGTATTCAATTCCTAAACGCTGCTTTTACAAAGAAAACATAAATGAGCTCAAATGGAAACGTAAAACGTTCTTCTTTATGTTTGTGTTTCTATTTTAGTACATCAGAATTATGTCGGCGCCGACATCGACAAAAGCTTGTACTTCATTTCAGTGGTGCTAACAGACGCTAATAATCACAATGTGCCACAGTACCGCGCCATTTTATGGCGTAAAACGGTAAGATGTTCCTTTTCTAACTTCTTTTTTTCAATGTTCGTAAGCCTCCAGATAATTTTAGAACGTCGTATTTGGCGATTTGAAATTGAGACTGACGTTAAAGCTTCTTTTTCGCATGCATATCAATCAATACGCCTTTGCGTATTAAAAACACTTTTTCAAAGTAATTGTGAACATTTCGCTGCGCAAGCAGTAGTCTCAAGTTGGAAGATGTGTAGAGCTATATTTTTATTCTTATCGTAAAAGTCAAATAACTGAAAATCATATGTGTGCTCCTATTTGGGACTAAACTTCAACTTTAACAAGACAAGAAACACAAAGAAATATTGGTTTTAAACTACTGTTGAATTTTTCTTCATGAAATATCAAAATAATTTAGAAAACTGTGCGGCAAAGATAATAGCATAATGATGACTGAATCCTCTGGTATGTTTCTTTAAAAACGAATCCAACAACCACACGTACACATGACTAGCTGACAATAACGGTGACCATTTAGTTTTCAGTTGACATATGAGTAAAGTCGTCTCTCTCAATAGCGTTAACAATAATATTGAAATCGTTCGGGAGTAATATCTATAATTTAAAGGTCAAATAGGTTTATTTTTAATACGATGAGCTTATTCTAAAGGTTGAAAAAGTAAATTAGGTATGAAAAATAAAATTGCCATGAAAATAATATTGACGGATGGTAGCTAAATAAATCGCTGAAGGCCTTTTATTTAGCATTATGATTATGTGATAATAACGCAAGTGTTCATGTGTTATGATTAGTGGGATCATTAATGATACAAATTAGGAGAGAAATAGTCAATTATGAAGTCTAGTAGCAGGTATATCGAATGCTTGTGAGGGGCATACATCATTCACTGAATTCGATCAATTAAAGTAAACAAAGTCATTTCATATCAACCAATTGTCGGCTTTGATACAAAACACTGTACGCCTACCTCATTCCTCTTCAAGTGCCCGGTACCAAACTTTTTTAGGTAAGTTTTTGTCAACATATCAAGAGTTAATTTGTATTTGAGGTTTAGACTTGTGATTTGTAAACCATAGACTTCTATTTGGGCTTGAACTTCAACTCTAACAACCCTGAAAAAAACAGAATATGTTTGGTAATTTTAAGTCTTGTAAAATAGACTCCAGAAGCTATAAAAAAATCAAGAAATGTTTATCAAGGATAATTGCAATGTGATTAAACTACAATTGTGTGGGGGCATCTTAATTACGTTCTGTGTAATTCTTGTTTTTTAATTTTCAATTTGCATTTTCATTGTTCTGGCAACGCCAAATTACCGTCTCGGAACTGCCAGTCCAATGATGGTTTGTAAGCTAGTATGATTTTGAGATATAACCAATCACAGCAATCAACTGCCTTTGTATTCATGTTCTGAGCAACGCCAAATTACCCGTCTCAGGAACTGCAAGTCCAATGAATTGTTTGTAACTAGTTTGATTTTGAGATAGACCAATCACACACATCAACTGCCTTTGTTTTAATTGTCTGACCACACTAAAAATTAACATATCTCTTCAATCATAAGTAGTCTAATTAAGATTTTTTCTGCAATACAAAGCCTGAAAATTGCACATAAACTTAATTGAAAACAAAATTTATTTTGATTTAGCCCGCTGTCATGCTTTGTTTTTTCTTTTTTTTTTCAAAAGAATAAACACCACACACGCCAGCTTCCGAAAGGGACCATTTATGTTTCATTTGATGTCTGAGTAATCTCCTCCTCACAATAGCGTTAACATTATTTTTAAAATCATTCGGGAGTAGATTATATAATTGAAAAGGTCATCTGGGTCAAGCTTATTCGAAAGATTCAAAAACGTAAATTTGTTATGAAAAAGTACAATGGCCGTCAAATCCACGTTGGACAGATTATAGCTAGAGAACCATAGAAGGCCCTTTTATTTAAGAAAATGCATAATAAGGGTTGTGAATCATGACGCAAGTGCCAATAGGGCTATATTTAAGTGAACTTTAAGGCAAACAATGTAACAGAGCAATTATATAATTATTGATTTTTTTTTTTTTTTTTTTTTTTTTTTTTTTAATTTTTAATTACAGGGCACACAAAAGATTTCTATTCCTTACAATCCTGCCAAACCAATGTCAGGCAATAGAATACCTCGGTAGGTTCTGATAGTTTTTCCAGGTGAGTCAAAAAAACTTGACCCTGATTGTGTTCCGCCCATTTTGAGTTTTAATATATATATCTACCATATGTGGTATCGGCCGGAAAGCGTATGTTCGTTAGCTGTAATTTGCTGCCAAGATCATTCCAATCGGTTAATTAGAGGTCCGAGCTACAGTCTTTTGAATCAAGAATCTGCAGTGAATAACTAGCCTGATTTTCTTCTGGTCCACTGATTTCCTTCGCTGAACGACGTGTCATTTCAATGCGAATCCGTGGACGAGCAGAAAACCGACTACTTATGCACGACTGTAGCTCCGGTCTAAACAAAACCGATGTGAATGATCTTGCAGTAAAATTACAAGATAATGAACCCCGCTTTCAGTTGATACCAAATATGTTAGTATTTTTTTCAAAATTCACAATGGCGGCACACAATCAGGGTCAGTTTTTTTGACTCACCCTGTAATTTAACGCTTAACCCTGTCAACCCTGTAGATTTTTGTATAGGTTATAAGAATAAGTCTGTGATGTTTGAGATGGCTTACCAAAATAGCTTGCAGCATTTTGTAAGTCATCTCAAAAACTACTGACCTATGACTGGGCATGTTTGGTCTCATTGGAATGCATTTTTTCTTGCTGATTACGAATATAGACCATATAAATTTATAATCTCCAATTCCGGCAAGATTTTCCATATGTACCTCTTCGAAGGTTATACATAATTTTTTATTATGGTTGGCCTTAGGGTTGGGTATTTGTTGGTGGAGGGCCATAAATAAAAAGATTTGTGTTTCCTGTACAATTTTAAAGGGGGTCCATGGAACTCTTTTCCCAATTCCACCCAGGTGTAAAGACGCTACTGCCAACGCATGTCCTCAGATTCTGACAATGACCGCGAATTTAACAATATCCGCTTTTTAAGAACCTCCCGCTATGAGCGTTCCACTGGTCCATATGGTGGGTTCATACTTCATCGCCAGAACGTCCTGCCGACATGTACTTTCGAACATGCTTTGTGCGCCTGATGCACGAACATAACTTGTTTGCGAAAGGGCAGGTTCGAAGGTTAGAGTTTTGGGGCTGACGTCTAATGGTTTGCCAACCCACCAGAACTTGGGGTTCATCCCGCGGGTTCGAAGTTAGTCAATCACCATTGTGTTCGAAGACGTTGGTTTATTGGTTCTGGGTAGATATCATTGTTACGTGTATTGCGTTTTATTCCGTAGAAGTACATGCACGTGTGTGGTTTTAAGTGGCTCGAATCTCAATGCTCATTGGTTCCATTCGAACCCCGCGTGGTCGTAAGTTTTCATTAGATATACGTATTGGTGCAAGCCAACGATAAACGTCGTCGATGAATATGAACCCACCTTAATGTCAGGTAGAAGTTTAGGCACACGCCTTAATGATGGAAATGGAGTCAGACTTTTTCTATTGATAGATTTTGTCATTTATTGAACCTACAGCCAATATTTTTTGGATGGTGTGCAAAAATTTGTTACAGTGCCATTTTTAAAATCCATATGGCTGCCACATGTCCACAAAATCACTAATCATCCCTTAATCGTTTCAGAAGAGACAAATATTTCTCGGTACTCCGGTGTTGGAAGCACGAGAAAGTGTTGGTAATGTAATTTTAATCATTACATTGGCCACAAAAATCCAATATGGCTGCTCAAAAGGCAAATCTGCTCTCGGAATCATTAAAATGATCTTAACACCTCCTATATCTTATTTACGCTACTTTGAATCATGCTGAACATCTAAAATAAGTTCTGGCAGGTGTTCAAAATCTGTTACAATTGATCACACTCTGCAAGGTGTTACTGTAACACCTCTAGAATGCAGTTCCAACGCACCGGACACGGCCAGTGTTCTGCACATGTTGCAGTTTAGAGGCTTTATTCCAGTGTCATATACATTTGTATTCTGCTTTACACTTATGAGAAATGTAATTGATCACTTGAAAAAACCTTATTGGCAATTCTCTGTCATGAATTTCCAAAATTCAAGATGGCAGCCAATACAGTCGCCTTTAAACATAGTAATACCTACTTATATGTTGTATTATATGTAGTTACATTCGACCTAATTATTTTATAAAGTTGTAAATTAAGGTATGGAAAGTATTTGACCATTTGCATTTCTTATCGGGAATTCTGTTTCTTCAACATGAAGAATGTTAAGATGGGGGCCAATGTGGCTGCCTTTTTACCATCTTTAAAACTAATAAATTACGATAGGTCTGTATTGTATTTAGTTAAACCACCCCAAACTGTTTTAAAGTTTAAATTAATAAAGTATGAGA
The DNA here is from genome assembly GCA_023653785.1 of Ophioderma brevispina. Taxonomy (NCBI): domain Eukaryota; kingdom Metazoa; phylum Echinodermata; class Ophiuroidea; order Amphilepidida; family Ophiodermatidae; genus Ophioderma; species Ophioderma brevispina. The sequence goes on from JAMKCH010002717.1 coordinate 141,281, forward strand.
TGTATCTCTTTGAGCATTAATAACTCGTCTCTGGTATATTTGTTTTGACAACATACTTAAAATTCAAAATACGGCAAGTATATTATGACTATATGACAATTCGTAGGTTTAATATCTTAAAAAAGACAGCCTATGGCCTTCATCTTGATTGGAAGCTTGTTAAAACACTTGAAATGTCAGATCTGAGTTCCTACTGGAGTTATAGAGCGCCCAGAATTATGCCTCTATAACAAATATTTGAGAGTAGTTGGTCCTTGAATGATTCCGGGCATATTTGGTTTTACAGTGGCCCATATTGGATTGATGGTAAGTTGTGATCAAATTACGTCAATAACTCGTCCAAAAGATTCTCGAGGCTTTAAAACCTGGACTAGTGCATTAAAATTATGGCCATTTGAATGAATTGAGAGTGAAGCGGCCATATGGATTAATAGAAAATGGACTGCACGAAATTTTGCAACCCTCAGAAAACAGAAATATTAGTTAGGTAGCATTTACAAAAATCAATCAATAGTAAAAGTCTGGACTCCATTTCCACCTGGCCCACAATTCCTCCTGAATATAAGAACTCATTAACGGGCGCTGCTCGTATACGCAGTTGTGGGTCGTAACCACTGGGCTGTTCAAGGCATACAGGGAAAGATGTTTGCACGAAACCAGATTGAACGCGACATCCAGGAACCACGTGGACATTTATGCCAATTTATTTCTGTCATTGTTTCAAATCGTCGGGATTTAGTTTGGTCCCTCGCAATTTCCCTCGGGCGTAGCCCCTCGGAAAAATTCCTCGGACCAAACCAAACCAAATCCGATTTTAACAAAAAATACCTCAAAATCACGAAAGTTAAATATCGGCAATGCTGTTTCTTGATTCCGTGACAAGGACGCTCGCCCCTGAAGCATGGCGCCAGGATACGCGAGGCTTCAAAATACCAACGGGCACTAAAAGCTTGCGTGGATTAAGCCACGTCACATCATAACAAGACGAGTCATTAAAAAGGGACAATCTTCTGCATTTTAGTGCCCACAATTGTGAAATGATCGATGAAACAACAAATCGAGTTTGTAACAACTATATTGTAATGAATACTATGCAAGGCATCAATCAATCATAATGATCAACCTTTATTGTGAAACAAAAGACATCAGTTTCATGTACTTGTTCTGATACATCTGGTATATTTTTAAGTAGAAATCGCATTGCAATGAACACCAAGCTTCAGTTTACCACACTTCCCTTTAAAGGGAACGTCTTAATCTAGTGCAAAGGCCAAATCACATTGTGTGTAATATCTGTCATACATGTGTACAAATAAGTTGTGCATGTTTACCACACATGAAATATTAGTCTGCTTAATTAAATAGTTGCATGCTATCAGTGTAAAATATACCATACAAACAATTTGTAATCCTGTACCACAATTGTATATATGATAACATTGGAAGTATATTTTGGATATAAATTGGCTATAGAAGTCATTCTACAGTTTAATTTGTCAAGCAACATTTTGCCAATCTGACCCAAAACTCAATCAGAAACAAATGTTACATAGCTACCTTTAGGTTAGGGACTATTCTCATTTAGTGCAAGCAGGGGATGTCACTATACTAGTGGTGTCAAGTAGGTATGTATATCACTGGACCATGGCCATACAGGGAAAAACTATGAGACTTTGAACTCAAACTGACCTAGTATCAGTAACAGCTGAGGAAGTGTAAACAATAGATGGGCTGTACACACACAATAAGAACTGAGTACCACTGCATGGAGGGTTTGCGTCCAATTAGGATTAATTCTGATGCCTGGCAGAAGAAAAAAAGTTAAGGTGAACATATATTGTATTCAATGGGTGAACTCAGAGAGTGTATATCATGTTGTATAGTAGATTTCAAAATTAAGGGATGGGGTGGGTAATGATATGGGGTTCAATCCCAGCCCATGCGAAGACTAGGCCTTTTATCATTATTGTTGCCATTACAAAAAGGTGTCATGAGTGAGTTACTTACATAATTGACTTACTGGAAACTAATGCATTCAGTTCTATAAGGGTCTGGACTTATGCCATGGTTGGCCGGGATGTCAAATCCTTTTGAGCTAATCTCTTAAAGGTCCCAGGAAATGCAAATAGAATTGATGTGGTTTTGTGGTAAGTCTACAAGGAGGGACGGAAAGCATTCAATATTTGGGTTGGTGATGACATCATTAGTGACTATTGATTTTTTCAGAGAGTAATAGAAAATTCCAGGTGACTGGTGTGAATCTATTCATGGCACTGACTGAAAATCAATAGTTTCACTAATGATGTCACTGGTTGTGTATTCTTTTTTGTGGCCCTGTTTATTGGAATGGAATGCCCCGCAAAGATTTGGAGTAGGTTTATCATCTCATTTCCCGGGACCTTTAATACAAGGTTGGCAAATTTTTTATGTCAAGGTACGTTATGTTCAAATAACAACGTTTTAATGAAATAATTGCTGGTGTTTTCATCTTGATACTTCAATTGAAACATCCAAGCTATCTTACGATTAAGAAATAAAGGGTGTTGGGGTATCGCTTTGGGGCGAATAATTTGTACGGGGGGATTTTTGGATTTCGGTTAAATACCCATGCTCGTTCCAGGGGTACTGAAAGTGACCCCTAACGTACGGGACCAATTTTCAGTGAAAATATACTATAAGTTGATAGGACGGAAATAAAAAAATACGAATAAATTTATTCGTCATTTTCAGCATTGGTGGCTGCCATCATTGCAGGCAGAAAGGAAATTGGAGGCATTAAAATATGGTGAGATATCACATCCAGGGAGATGGGAAGAGTTAAGAGTATTGTTTGGTAACAGTTGATCATTGTATATTATATTGGCGAATTGGGAATGTTTGTACTTTAAAGTGGGGGTAGTCATTAAGAGAGGTCCAATATGGTGAGTTACTCATTATGGCAAAGTTAGATATGGCAAAGTTTTGGGATGTGGGTCTTATGTTGATGTATTGGGGATGGTTTGAAAACCCTACAAAATTGAAGGCCTTTTGTAGAGTTTTAAATATGGTGAGTTAATTCAGAGATTGCAGGAGTTTGTGTTGTAAAAAACATTCTGCTGGGTGTGTTAATCGAAGAAAATAAAAAAGGAGGTTTGTACTTGTCAAGTATAGGGAGGGTAGTTAGAGGGATAATATATGGTATGGTGAGTTGTCACCTTCACAGTACAGAAAATATTTTGATGTAACATACTATTTCATATATTGAAAAGTAATGTTGGGAAAGCAAACAAAACATTATGATACTCTGTGGTAACTCGCTAGATTTTAAACTCTCGGAACAACCTGCCCTAATTCAAATGTAAACATTAACACCAGTCATAACACACCACATCACATTTTTTTTAACGTAACTCGTCTAAAGCCTCTGATGGTAACAACTGTCACCAGAGTGGAACTCGCAAAATGACTCCCCACTTCAAGTACAAACATTTCCACTAATCACTACAACACGCTACATCGCAGCGTTTGCTAAATATAATCCTTCAAATGCGTTGCTTTTTGAAGTGACAACTCACCGCATTTTAACTCTCCAAAAGATTTCCAACTTTTCATAACAAAACATTCACAACATGACTTTCCGTCGATTGATTTTTTATTTCCGTCGGTTATTATTTCTAAATTATGTTCGCATTTACATACAGTTATATTTCAGAAATTACATGGGCCAAATAAATTTGTCAGGAAACAGAGTTCATAATTCTAAGAAAGATGTCCAATTCATTTGTATGTATAGTCTGGTAGCTAGCTGTAGCTATAATGTCTAATGGCGGCGCCATGGCCAAGGGACGAATTTTTTTATTCGTATTATAAAATTCGATCCAACGGGAATTGATAATGTTAACGGGACCAGTCGGAGGAAAGACTGTGGATTAGGTTATGAAATGCATCATTAAAAACGTCAAACACGAACATATTTCGTTCTTTTAACGATAATTCACTCTCAAGTGGTACAATTCTATTTTGCACTGTCAAAGTACTTTCCTAGCCTATCCGTCCTCGACTATATTTAAGTAAATTGAATGGTTTGATGTTGATAACAGTAAATATCGTTGTTTTAGATCAAATGCATAGATCAAATATCGGACGAGTCGAAGATATGTCTGATATTTTTGGCGAAGGCAGCAGTTTATGTTATTGACCTCAAAAAGCCATCCACTATTATTATTAAAATGGCTTCAAAAAACTAATAAAATAGCAGTATTCGCTTGACGAGTTGCGGTGTTGGGCGGTACGCGGTAGTCGGTTGTTGATACCTAAATTCCTGCATGCAAAAATTGGAATTAAACAAACTAACACAAAATCGTAATAATTTTCTTTTCTTAGCCCACATTCCCCACGTTTTCATTTGTTTTAAGCTTTCCAAAGATTTGAAACACTCCAAGAAAACCAGTACATTCGGAGTGCAGATACCTAGAATTGGTAGACGTAATACATGAACTTTGGAATAATAAAATTTAATCCGTATTGGTGTGATCCAAATAGATACATTTGTAATATTTTATGTTTTCCGACCGTCGCCTCCACTGCGCAAGACCGCATTAAAAGATTAAGATAACTTTTGACTGGTTTTGAAGAGTTTAACATATTTTTTCTTTAATTTTCCCTTCCATATACTTACGAACATTTATCCCAAATCAAGCATAACGGCGCTAAATAAACATATACGTCCATATACCATTAAAAATCGACTATACCATGTATACTTAGTATTTGTTTCAACACATTTAAAGAGACGTAAATAAACTATACCTTCATGCCCTTTAAGATATACTTTCCGTAGTCCGGACGTATTTTGTTTCATATGAAAAGATTTAAACGCAGTAAATAAACTCTATACATGGAATTCACTTTAAGTATAAACTATACGTACATTGCAGATGGGATTTTAAAGCAGGTTTAAAGATCATTTACATCATGTACCCTTTTAAAAAAAATACTATACTTTTGTCAGATGGAATTGCATAACGTGGCACTTAAACATACAGACCTTATCTGAATCTTGTCTATATGAACAATATTAAACATAACGAAGTCTTCTCGTTTCTTTATAATCTTTTGTACCCAGACATATACTACATGAAATTATGCATTCATGGGAGACTGTTTGCAAATGTTTTTGAAACTCACATTGTAAGCAAACCTTTAGTTGAAATGTTTATCTTCTGTCGGAAGACTGGTCAAAATGTGTTAGCGCATTACTCTAGTGTTTGGGGGGGGGGGGCTAAAGAAAAACGTCAAAACACCTACTCTTTAACCCTTTTGATGCGGAAGGCGAGCTTTTACGACTTTCGGCGCAAATTTTCAAAGAACTTTAACCATGTTTCAAAATTGTTATAATTCATAAATGTTATGAATACGCGCAACAAATGGTTTTTTAACATGTGACAACGTTCACGGTTCCTAGGTTAAGCATGTTCAGGTTGTTCAGGCTATCTGTGGCCGCCGCAAATGATTCGTGTTGGATTATATAGGAATTCAGTCATTAAACGGCAGCTGACATCAAGATGAGTCGGAAAACTTGACTGTTTCGATTGATTTACACGCTAGCTTTTTGTTGTTAACCTTGGCTCGTCTACTTTTCGAGTCAATATGACCGTGCGTTCACCGAGTGCGTGTTTTTAAGAGTATGGCTTGAACCGGATTTTACATGTACAATGTTTTCATATGTTGTACAAGTAAATGACGGTGAAGACTTTGCTTCGATTTTTTTGTCGACAATCATTTAGCTAATGTGCTTATGTACGCGTGACGTCGCCTTGATTGCGGGCGGGTATCAGTATAGCTTTGCTCATTTCAGAAATATCCCTTTGTATAAAATTACCGGTGATGAATTTGGAACATTAGTATAAACAGTCACATCGTAATAAAGGAAAGATGTACTTTACTTACCTTATTAATATAGTGAAATGACTGAAATGTTGAACAACCCAAACAAGGCTTCTATTTTGGTACTTTATCTGAATTTTGGGTAATTTCAGCAAATGGATATACAACTTGAATAGCTACGGGCGTTGTATGAATGTGTCAAACGTTCTACCACCCAAATTCCTCTGGGTTACTTTTGGGTCTCTGTCTCCGTATAATGAGCAATGCATTTCGTGAATAGTCCCTTATCCCCGGAGACTTTGATGATTTTTGTATCTCGCCCCTTTCGAGTAACCTTTGGGCTCCTTCCCCTGTTTTTGCCCAAGGTACCTAGACATACATCCTCAAACTTTAGGACAGATGTACACTTCCCCCGACATTTCTCATCGGATATAAGAGGCTATATACAAGGCGTAGCTGAAACGTCTTACTGGATTTCCATATTGAATGAGCATTTTAAATGAAAAGAGTTTGTTTTCAGTTACGCTTTCAATATGGCCGTACTTAACCATAGACACTATTAAACTGACGTCGGAATGAGTTTTACCTGGCCTCCGGTATGTCGTACCTACCAAATTCTTGATAATGTATAGCTGCTTAGGTGTTTGTTTCAAACCCAACCCATGATCAGTCGATAAGTATAGTTGTGTGTATGAGCTTTGTTCCGTTTACTATTGATTTCCGTGATCTATGTAGTCTCATTGGGTCTATTTAGGTAGGTCGCATACCGGAATTAGAGGCCAGTTTGACCTCTTTGCCTAACTGACTTTAGGTTGAATGGCATTTTGAATGTTATATTTTCCTCTGATATTATGGTAAATTTCGTATTAAAGCTTATGCGAATGAATAAATGAACCTAACCAGGAGAATCAAAGAAAAGAAACATGGCAAAATTTTCGTATTAGAAGCATTATGCGATAATGATGAATTAACCTAACCAGGAGAACAAAGGAAACATTCGGTTTTCTGCACTGTTATTGCACGTTTCGACGTCCCCCTTTTTACAGTTATTTTGCACATTTCCCGAATACCGGCTGACAGTCAAAACGAGGTGTTTTTAAGAACACTTTTAACAGTGTGCGTTTGTTTACTAATAGTTTAACATCAGTCTATGCAGTTTTAAATTCGTTTTTTTAATTTTTTTAATACTCCAAAGGTCTCAAAAAAACGTCCATGGGTTAGAGAACTAGCCTCCGACCAACGGGTGTCTTGATGTAAACCCAATTAATTATAATGAATGACGATCTTCTACCAACGGTCTTTGTTTAAACCAGAGAGAAAAGGTGTTTAGAGAGTAAATTTTAGTTGTAGAACCAAAAATGGGTTAAACGTTTTTTCAACGTACAGGACCAAACCCAAAGGAAGGTGCCATAGGCTATTAAACCCTTGAAGGTTCTACACCCGAGACAAAAGGGTGCTAAATTGCACTTTTTCTAAGAGTGGTATATTCACGTAAATCCACTTTTTTGCGAAACTTCAAGTTAGACTGTAATTTTTTATTAACCAATTGCAATTATATCTATTGGCTTTCAAATATGAAGTAGGAGAGAGAGAGAGCTGTCTTACGCTTCTACCCCAGTTTTAGATTACAGAGTTGTTGAAGAAAATGTCCCAAAAAGCGTTTGTTTCAGGTATAATCTACCTATCACCAAATATGGTGTACATGGTAATAATTTTTCACCGTTGGGAAAAAAAAAAAAAAAAAAAAAAAATAATTTGGTTTCCACGTTTCTTATTTTTTCGTCGATTCGATCTCAAGTGACAGACTCACGAAAAATTCAACCCCTGAAATACAAAAGTTATGGTCTCTTTTTCCCATCGTCATTGTAAGAGTAAAACTAATTTACGATTTGTTATGAGTGTGTGAGGGGCCTGCAAGATGTATGTTCCCATCTTGTATTTGAAAACACCTAATTGAGAATAATAAAATAAAGATGAATTTTTTTTTTTTTTGCTTTCGTTGTTTGAGATTGAGCATTTAAGAGAAGTATTCGAGAAGAAAATGTTTACAATGTTTAACAAACGAACTACCAATATTGTGTAAATAATATCGTATCGAGATAAAGAAACAATATTATGATCCATGTTACTCAAATACGTCGAATTAGCTGAAGTTAAAAAATATGTCTTTATTACAAAGTTAAAATTAGTTCACTCTGTTACCAAAAGTACATTTTATTCGTGTTTGACATAAACTATAATACAGGAAGAAAAATTCAAAAGGGGTGGAGGGGAACGTATTTATACACTGGATTTCTAATCTTTCAACATTCCTTAAGACATACTATGGTTGTTGTTGGTCGTTCCTGGACAGATTGCACGATACTACCTTAAAGAATACTTCCCACACACTTTGGCAAGTTAACACGATAAATTGAAAAGAATTTGGCGCCAACTTACCACCCAACTTCATCTAGTAATAAAATGAGGAATTTACCTATCAAACAAAACACGAAGAAATGAATAATCTGCAATTTATAATAGGAGCTGAGAAATCGAACTAACAGTTTGTTGACATACGAAAACATAAACGGCACATTTGTCGGCTATTTCTGAAATGCGTTAAATCAGTCACCGTTATTGATCATAATTTATTTTAAGTATCGATTTGTATATCGTCATGATCTTCTATGACCATACCTCATCTTACTCGTCTTTTATCACCTTTAAAGGAACGTTTTACTTCTGGAAGAACAAGAAGGGTCGGTCAATATTTAAAATTGGCCGTCTTTTGCAAGAAATGGACGCTCTCCGATGATGAAAATGTTTTACAATGGTAAGCTGTCGTTTTCTTTTAAAGAAAGAAACCTCATTCACGAGGTTTTTAATTTATGATATTTTATAGGGAATATTTAGTGTGATCCAAAGTGGCAAAACACTCTAAGAATATTGATGCATAACAATGTACCTTTGAATACAAGAATACATGCACCTGGTTCACCTGGGCATTTTCAAATATTTGTGCATGTGATTCTTTTTTTTGTATCTGTACGCTTGGGTTGTTCTGGAGGACATGTCTGGTCATGTCGCCCTTTTGACCTCCTTCCGCAGTGCCCGTATGTTGACTCAGTGATCCATGACTCTGGTCCTTTCCAGTATATTCAAATTCAAGACCCCTCCAATAGCATCATGGGATACATATACTCCATTTCCCGTTGCCCCTTCATGGGGGTGAAGGAATACATCTTGAATAGTCTAATTTGATATTCATGATAGATTAGAATTATTTTATCCACATATGGATTGCATGATAATTAATTCCTATGAATCCTTTGTTCTTGTTGTTTCTTGCTTCAATTCTGTTCTATTCTTCTTCTTCTACAGGTGAGCCAAAAAGATTTACACTCGATTCAGAAAATTATTAAAAATATTTAAGCAAGTTTTAGAAATTGTTTTTATCATGAAATAATAGCTCATTATATCCACTTCATTGGTATAAAATCGAAAGTTACCTTTTTCCGCCATCTTGTAGATATGGTAACTTTAACGGAAACCGCCAAAAACCATATTGACCATCTGTTTTTACAATTCTTCACGGCAACAACGGCAAAGCCATTGAATTAATGTCATTTAAAGTTATCTAAATGCTTTAATAACCTTTTGATTTTTTTTCTAAAGTAACCATTACCTATCCGTACCAACTGTTGTTGATAATTTTCTTAACAACAGTCAATAAACGAGTAGCAGTATCAGGCAGGTGGAAAGGGGAACGCATTGTCCCCTCCCGACCGTGGGGTCTGGCCAGGGAGTAAGCTTCAGCTGCGGTTAGCAGGAAAGTGGGGAAAGGACAAGCAGAAAGGACTAACGGAAGTGAGGGAAGGGAGAGGAAAGCAATTGAGGATGCAAAGGGGAAAGGACAGGTGGTGGTGAATCTTGTGTAATGTTCCAATATTGATTCCCCAAAGTAGCCCCCCCCCCATCAGATATGATGCCGTCGGTGAAAAAATGTGGGTCAACCGGCTGCATTGCATAGGATTACCACATACTCCGCATCTAAGTTTCCGTAAGTGAACAAGAGACTAACAAGTTCGAACCTTCAATGAAAATAAGCTTTCAAAGTTGGGTGTTAAGAATTTCATAAATTTGTTTCATTGATTTTCAGAATCATAACTTTCTCTTGATATTTGAAAGTTTTAACAAAGGTATCAAGCAAGCAAAGAATGCCATGAACATTTACCTGGAATTAGACCCATCCAAAGTCTCTTGGCCATATTCCACAAACAATGATTCCGTGGACAGAGTTGAAAAATGGTACCTATCTTTTGGAGTTAGCATAACTTCTCAATGTCAAAGTTCAAAAATCAAAGTCAAATTTCTCTATAGTGGAGTAATCTTGTTTGATATGTGATAGTCAATATCTTCGGTAGATTTTTTCACTATGTACTAAAAATTTTTTCAAAACAAAACGAATGTAAATCTTTTTGACTCACCCTGTATCTCCTATTTTGCTTCTTCTCACGCTTTTCATAATTCGTTTTTCTTCTTATTCAGAAATTATTCTGTTTCCATTTGGTTATTATGTTATCTCATTACTTAAACTAATCTATGTGCGATTTAAAGGGATAACAAATCCCTTTGTTTTGAATGGATGAATGGAATACTCTTGAAATCGTCTAATTAGATTCATGATAGATTAGAATATTTTATACACATATGGATTTTTTCATATAATGAATTATATGAATCCCTTGTTCTTGTTGTTTCTTCTTCTTTCATTCTTCTATCTATTCTTCTTCTTCTATTCTCCTATTATTTCTTCTTCTCAAGCTTCTTCCTTTATTCGTTTTTCTTATTCATATTAATCTGTTTCCTTGGTATTATGTTGTATCTCAATGTATTATGTTGTAACTAATCATATGTGCGATTTAAAGGGATAACAAAATAATTCAAATGGTTAAAAGTTATTCCTGCCTGCTCAGATGTTTGCTTTGGCAGTAATAAGAAATAAATATACTTTCACAAAATTTTTATTTGGTGTCATTTTGACTTTGGAGGAAGAAGTTATATCTATTTTGCAGAGAGACTAAAACAAATCCTGTCTAGCCATTTTGAGCCACACCAAAGATGCGTCGTTTACAGTGAGTAGCATTGTCTTCAGCAGTACCTTTGGTTAAAAAACCTTAACACCACAAATCCTTGTGAAACAATAGAAGGTGGGAAAATATCCCTAAGATTACAAATGAGAATGTAGTTCCAAACAATGTTCAATGGCCCAGATAAGAAAGTCAAAGTGTCTGCTGTTAGACCACACTTTACTTCGGATCAGCAATTTTTTTAGAGTCAAAGTGAAACCATTAGAAGGTATTGTATTCAGCTTTAAAAAACAGTGCAAGGTTTAATTCCAATTAATTTATTTACAGAAAACTTCAGCCTTAGTTATTGTCGCAATTTATGGACATTTAGTATACCGTATCTGTGAAATATTACTTTAGAGATGTAAAACAAAAACCTCTGAGCAATTTTGTGTTCTTTAACTGAGACATTGGTATAGACAAGTATTTAATAAATGACTAGTTATTGATTGCACAATGGTATTATTTGTCTTTGAATTGTCTCTGTTATAATAAGCTATGGTATACGTCGGTGTCAGTCTCTTCGCATTGTATGGGTAAAAATGGCCAAACAGAATTTTAGGTCTTCCCGCAAAATTTGCATAGTTTCTGGAATTCTGAACTCAAAGTCCGAAAGACACCAAATAAAAATCTTCTGATGTCAAAACGTGATTGAAAGACTGATCTGGCGGGTGGAGGAGGTCACAGTCGTGCTACGTTGGGATTTGGACCATTTACAGATTGATTCATACACTTAAACATGGTATAAGTGTAGTGTGATGGTGATAGTGCCACAGGGGAGAAAATTGGCATGAAATTGCCTTTGACGGAGAAAGGATTTTATGGTGTGCCAGCCGTCTCAATACCTTTTTTTACTTTGACGACAAAGCCTTACTGTTTGTCCTTGGAAACAGTAAAGTTCAAACAAAAACACTCTTTCCTTCCACAATCTGATCTCTACAAAATAAAACAGTCATGGTCGGACTTCCTTGAACTGACAATACCATTAACGGCCTTAGGTGGCCACTCAATATGCGGTATACTCCAGGAAGGTTAATGGGGATTGTGGACCCAATTCCAAAAATCTATCACAACACATTTTAAGATTGAAACGCGTGAGTCGTGTTTTCTTTTGAAATACGTAATTTCAATGCCGTACTAAGCCGAGCACGCCTGTTTATCCCTTGCCAAACCTATTCGAATTTCACATGGAAGAATGACCGATCAACTTACCCATTCGCATATTTGTATTCCGCTGGCTGTTGTAGAATCTCTTTATATCAGAACTCAAATCGTAGCATTAATGTAAAGCCAGTTTGAGAGAGGTACGACTAGAAAACCCTCATCTGCAAATGGAATGGAAAGCAAAAAAATCTCACTTGATCGCTTAAGTAAAACCAAAGGGAACAGGTATAATAAGGTAGTTTCAATTCAAAATCAGTTTACATTTATTCAAAAGAAATCAGAATGCAATCTTACGATGTTTATTGTTTCTTTATAGAGAATGGAAGCGAGGAGTTCAATCATTTCATTAGCCTTCTCGGTGAGCGGGTTCCGTGAGAAATTGGGAGAAATTCAACGGTGGTCTTGATGTCAAAAGTAAGTTAGATTTCAATTATATTTTGTTTACTTATTTGTGCAGTGATAATAAAGTTCCTGCATTTCCCTACCGTAATGTGTCATTATGAAATCAATAAACACATAGTATACAGATAATTTGTAAAACATAGTTTCCTCTGTAGAAAAAAAAAACAAGAAAAAAGGGCCCCGTCCTGACAAAAGGTTGCAGTTGTCGACCGAGATTTGTACCTTGTTTTCTTTATAGCTGGTAAAAATACCAAATGTGGTGTTCATGTTGTTCACACCCGGCCTTTAGCATTTTCATATTGTTATGTTATTGCAATGTGCTTTACACTAATAAATAATACATGAAATGCATTTCAATGATCACCCCACACAGGTGCGGGTGAAGCAACATTGATCTGGGAATGAATAACATTCCTATAAGATTAGGACTAGCATAGTCCCTCTTCAGTGTAATTTTGTGGTAGGATTAAAATGTTTTGGCTAGCTCTAGATGAAAAGAAGTTTACCTGGCAGTCGACATTTGTATCCTTTTGCCACAACGGAACACACATGATTAAGCTGAAAACAATAGAAGGAAATGAAAGATATACTAGCGATGTTGCGGCTCCCGTCGTACGGTACTCATACAGTAGCGATGTTGCGGCTCCCGTCGTACGGTACTCATACACAGGCGTTTCTTTTGAGGCGCAGCAGCTAACTAAAAACCTATTGTATGAGTACCGTGGACGGGAGCCGCAACATCGCCAATAGGCGTCTGTTCAAAGTTAGCTGCTTGCGCCTCAAAAGAAGCCTATTGTAAGAGTACCTGTACGACGGGAGCCGCAACATCGCTCGTAATACTTTAACATCGGCCCAAAATAACCGTATGATTTGATTATGATTTAGATTTGGGCTAAAATAAGTGACCTTTGTCTGTTTGTAATCGATGGTTTCCTTGAACTCTGTTTGTTAATGTACTTATTGACTGCGATTGCAGCAAAGCGTTATTATATTTTCAAGCGAATTGATACTTTATTGAATACAAAACTTCACTTCAAGAGGAGAACAAACAGTAAAGCGAAAGGGCCTACCTTTTATCATGAATTGCTCTTCTCTCTTTGTCCATCAGACAACACGACTGGAATGGAGTCTGTATATACTATGTATGAAGGTCACGAGATTATGTTCCATGTATCTACGCTACTTCCTACTCAAAAGACAATAGACAACAGGTAAGAAATCGATTCAATCTGAAATTGCATGAAAGTCACTTATGGCGTGGTGAAGCAGGGGGTGAAGCCCATTCAAAACCAGTCGTCCCCCGAGTTGCTGGGCGCTGACATTTTGAATATTTGCACGGAATAATTATTAAATAGTTTGGGTGGTATACACACATAATGTCAATTCGATACAAACAATCCGGGCAAAATTCATTGTTGGATGTGGGTGCTATTGGGTGGTTAAAGTTTGTCTACCCATGGCCCACAAACGAATGAAATGACGTCAGTCGTCTTGATTCAAAGGTTCCCAGGAAATGAGATGATAAACCTATCCAATCTTTAGGGGACATTCCATTCCAATAAAAGGGCCACAAAAAGGAATACACTGCCAGTGACATATTAGTATCATTATTGATTTTCAGTTTCAGTGTCAGGAATCGAGTCCCACCAGTCATCTCGAATTTCTATTACTCTCTCAAAAAATCAATAGCCCCCAAATGATGTCATTCACCAACCCAAAATATGAAGGCATTCAGCCCCGCCTTGTAGACTTGACACAAACCACATCGTTCTATTTGCCTTCTGGGGACCTTTAAAAAACCACCTCAATGAATATACAATCTTTTAACCTAAGCGCGCATTGCATTATGGAAAAAAAAGAAGTATCTGAGCAACAATTTGATCCAGGTGCACTATTATTACACCATGGCCACCTCTAACACATAATTTGTATCACTACTCGATTAGTGTATATGCAAAAGTGCGCACCCACAGGATGTGGAAGAAAGCGAGGCAGCCATTGCTTCCTATGTTTGTACTCTATGTGTTCTTTGGGTCCGGCCAAACTGCGCGACAATGGAATTTCTAAAGATGACGTAACGTTAAACGTTTTGCCTCTCTATCTATATAAGAAACCTTTGGTGGTGAGGGCGTAGAAATGTAGAGAGATCGGCCATGGTAATTGAATGTATTTTGTAGATTTGAACATAATTGTATTCCGCCCTGAGTAAATAGCTCAATAGAGGCCGCCAGCCTTTTTACTTACTAACCATTAAACTAGAGTTAGTCGACTGGTTCGTACCCACTTAACCTCCTCATCAGTTTCCGCTGATGCTTTGACCCTCCAAACATGTAAGCTATTGACCGTGTAGCCCGTAATATGTTTGAATCTCTTATCTGATGGTTCTATCCCGTATAGTTGAAACGCCTTATTGTACCCCAAGATGGCTCTAAGACGAAACATTACGGCTGCCTTCTGTCTGAACATTGGATGTTCCTTTGTGCTTTTTTATTATTATTTTTATAGGCGCTTCACAGCAGGGTCAGTTAAGAATAAAGGGTTTGCAGTCATTTATGGGCGAATTATGTGTCCGAGGTCAGAAAAACTAAATATCCTGGCCGAGGACATACATTATGAACCAATAAATGATCACTGCAAACCTATTATTTCTATTCTAATTGCCTAAAACAGCTTCATTTAATAGGCATATGCATTGGCGACCCATTATTGCAGAATAATGGGCATTAACTGATCAATCAGAATGCTGCATTTTTCAATAATGGGCAGCAGAGGTTAATAGAATAGGTTATCGTGGCCAGTCTGCCATCCCGAACAACCCAAGCATGCAGAGAATACAAAGGAATCACCTGTAGAAATAGCTGATATGTTCAGGTGAACCAGGTGCATGCATTGTATTCTTCGCATCCTTGGATGATCTGGAGGGCAAACAAAAGTCTATTCAATATAATTTACCTTTCATGCAAGGGCCCTATTTTATAAGTTTGATGTTGTGTTTCGGACATCAATTTTCTCCTATTTTTCGATGTTTGCAGGCAAATATCTCATTTATGGATTAGCAAAAGCTTCAAGCTTGATACCAAAAAAGTTCAGTTTCATACCATCAAAAATGGTCGAATTATGCAAGTGTAAACGAGCATATTTTCACAAGGTGTGCCATGTTAGGAGCGTCCGTATCATGGATACTCGCGGCCCCGGATCAGCTTACTCAGTTGAATAAATCCTGACACCACCACAAGCCATTACTAATGACTTGTGGACACGCTAAGAAGAAGACAAGGTGTGCCAACTACTTTTGTCCAAGAATATAGTACGAGTGGCACGATGCTTAAAATGTTGGAATTCATTACACCGTTCATAAATGCACATCTTTGGAACTATCGGTGTTTAATATCGTTATTTGTTTAGTTTGTATAATCTCTCCATCCCTTTCTCGCCCACTCTCTTCCTAGGTTTTTCTTTGTATCTCCTCTCCTTACCTTCTCCTTACCCTCTTTTCGCACCGTTTCTTTTGTTTTTCTTATGTCCCTTTTTCTCCTTCCGCGTATCTTGTGCGTACATGAATAATCCATTATACCATATTTATGCACACTCGGACGTGCATTAATTTTTGATAGGTGCTACTTACATTGTTTAAATAAATTATACAATTACAAGTAGCGATTAAGTTACAGAGTTTAGTCGAGTTCAAAATATCAACACAGGCTTTTGAATAACGGTAAGAGTTAAACACAAATGGAAGTAATCAGACAGTGTAATGTTATATTTTAAAAGTTGTATATATGGAAATATACACTTTAAACCCAAAGCGCCTTGATCAACGGAATGTCAAAATCATCTTTATAAGCATAGGGATAAATGCATGGTGCCAACATAACTTCTGCGAGTCACTTAATATATTGAGTAAGCATTGTTACGATGGGATAACTTAATTTTGCTTCTTTTGAAAAGCCTCTGTTGCAACCTTTTTGAAATCCGTTGGTGCCTTCCTAACCTGAGAGTTTTGCTTTTCAAAACCCAAATTTCACATTGCTTTGGATCAATGGTTTATGTTTATATAATTCCGTGAACAAAACGTGTTTTGTTATCCCTCAGACCACTACAGGATTTTCCCATTTTGCCGCACATCGATACTATTTTTTTTTTCTTATTTCAACCCTAGCCTCCGCAACTCAATAGTTGGTATTAGATCCCAGCTACCTTATTTGTTGCAAGCCATGGATAGCGCTTTGTTCTGTAAACGGGGTCAAATTAAACCGAAGTTATAATTTCTCCAAACGTTCCAACGAATTAAATAAATTTGAACAGAATACAATTTAAGATTTCAAAGAACAAAATTAAAACTAATTCTATATGTAATACACACAAAAAACGTAATTGAATACACGATTTATTTTCATTTGTAAAACAGTATTGGGCTACCTTTTTGATCTTGATCCTAGACTTTTATTATTTTATGGCTTATTATTTCTTTCAAGCAAAATTTGAACTTGGTTCGATACGGTAATTGTGCTTTACTATAAATGTATCAACGATTATCATCATATCATATCAGCAAAAATGAGCGATTACTGTGTTGCTATAACCCCGCCATCACCTTAGCTTGCTACGGCATATTCACTGCAACTCACAGTATCAAAACATAACAATATATTCGCAATTCGACGAAACACTGCCCACACTTGAAATGGGAATTGAGTGAAATATTTAATCAAGAGATTTGCTTTTTGTTTTCTTATTTGGAAGGTGCAAGTATTAATATACATAAGAAACAATCTCGTGACGTATTACATAGATCAGGTTCATTAAAATAACCAATCCTCAACTTGTTTTTATTTACTTAGAGCACACGGAATACCATCTTACGTTATCATTAACGATAGTTGGCCGCTTAAAACTTAAAACCAATATTTCCAAGATATCAGTGAAAGGCGAAAGCCTCCATGTAGGAGATTGATATCATGCATCAGAAATGTAGAATCCCATTTTACTTACTTTGATCAATATAGACAAATTCAATTAGCTTTAACATCTAAACTTTAAAATAAGTAAGCAAACATGCATTGAATTGCATGAATAAAATTTTATCATTTTTTAAATGGGCGCTCGTAGGATAACGCCTTTAACCATATCCTTCTCGAAACAGACCCTGTGCTTGTATCTGTTTTTAACAGAAAACAATTTTTTTTAATTAAAAGCAAAAAATAAAAAAAATAAAAAATTGCAACTTTGTCATCCTTGGAAAGGTGAAGTAATTTAACAAGGGTAAATTAATAATTTTTTAACACGGAGTAAAATGAAAATGAGCAGACAGGGTGTTCTTGAAATAAAGAAAAGAAATGTAAGTTTTATTTTTATTTATTGGTTTCTTTTTTTTTATGTCTGTTTTTTACATATCATGTGTCCTTAAAAAATCAAAGTACTGATTTTTGCCCTCAATGTCAAGACTTTCCATCAAAAATATCCCCATCTTAAGGATTAAGCTGAGAAATATTCCTTGGTACAAAAATTGTTAAATTATAATTTCGTATAGGAAGCAAAACAAATTCAGCGTATGCTTTACATTGAAATACGACAAATCCAATCGCATTTTTTTCTCTGCTTTTAAGACATTTCTTCTAGCGAAATACAAGGCAAGAGCTCTATTGAGTGTCTAATTTATATAAAATTACTATTTGACCACAATATTTGGTTGGGGGGCCTCAAAATCTCTCGTTTGCACCTTTAAAGTTCAAGTCATCATGGAGTATCTTTTATAGAATGCACAGATTTTTTTTTTCAAATGGGCTCAATCTTTGATCGTTGTGTATTAATGGGCAAATCTGTCATTATTTTTGATTGACTTTTGGAGTATAAATAGAGGTGGGGAAATACGATAGGACTCACATGGTCTAATGGGGTTCACACTCAACCTCCTGCTAAATATCCGGTGAGCTGCTTAACATAAGTAAATGTATATTACTTGATGTAACATACTCATACGAACAATTGGAAACCGATTTGAACCAATCGGACATTAAACTATTTACCCCCAATGAATGATTATCTTGAACCTGTTTTTTGACCTGTCGTGCAAACACAAAAGGGTGTAGATAGCATTAATCCCCCTTTTAAATCCTTAGGTCCAAAGCAACTTCCTAACACCTTTTAGCCTCGTATGAAACCAACCTTTACGAATTTTACCCTTTAAAGCAATATTAGCACATTTTTTTGAAGAGCGCCCCAATTTTTTTCAACAAAATTGAGATTTTTACAACGGTTGCATTGGAACTGACTATAACCAATACCTGTAAATGGTTAGCACAAAAAACATGTCGTGTGGCACAAACAAGGAATTTTGTTGTATTAGAATAATTATTATCGGAATCCCGATAATAATTCAACGCTGCTGGAAACGGCTTCCAATGTGAAATAGCCGGGAAATAGCGCCATTCAGGTGTCTTCGCTCATCCATTAGTTGTTTTTGGTTCCGGCACGTCACTTTAGCGGTTATCTTCTGGAGGTGGCAAAAAATTAATGCTTTTTCACACATGGGGGGAGCAATAGGAAGGGGATGGTGGGTTCCTCGGAATTCCTTGACCTGAGGTGGGGGGGGGGGGGGGGGGGGTGGGTGGGGCGGGGGTTGGGGAGAGAGGGACTCCTTTGAAGAAGATTCTGTAGAGCATTTCGTTGAAGTAACTGACGCTGCATTGGGGTACAGGGATGGCCGGCCTTGGGAGGTGAATCGCAGATTTCACGGGGCGTAAAGGTTGAGGGTGATTATGGTTTCACAACTTCTCACCAAAAGTTCCATAGTAGTCCTGAATATGTTCTTGCTCTAGCGACCAAAAAAGTCAAGTGATTTCTGATCGGGAACTCTTAGAGGCAATGGGGTGTCGTAGTTAGGGGCACTGAGAGACGACCGAACAGTGTCTATGTTAAGGAATAAGAAGGGTTGGGGTGTGGATTGCTCGACTTTGTGCCTGGTGGTGGTCTTGCAGCAGTACTTGTAGTTACTTGCAGGGGATTCCTCTAGGTTATCGTGAGCAAATGGGAAATAGTGCGTGTAAGACGCCCGTTCGGCAGAGGGAGGAGATTACGTGTAGGAGGAACTTGCTTAGGTACGCGATAATTTTCTGGTATGGAGATGGGGGCGCCTCGCGGATTGTGCTTTGAGAGGCCATGGTTCGAACTCGAAGGAGAAATCGAGTCCGCAGGTTAGATAAGGACTTTAAGGTGTAGCGCTAAGAGAGTTAGTACCAAGAAGGTTCGTAGAGTTGAGCAGGAGAATGGGTGGAGGGTTGTAGATTGTGTCACCCCCCCCCCCTCGTTCGCAAGTATAGTTTCCTCAGGACAATTACCAACTAACTGTGGCAAAATCAACTTTGAAAATTGGGGACACTCTTCAACAATGTGCTAAGATGCTTTAATTTGCTCCTTGCGCTATCTCAAACACAACGTTGCCATATTGAAATTTGGACAGCAGGTCAAGTTCCGAGAAACACAAAAAATATTCTGTGCAACTCCTTTGTAAGGTCCTAATGGCCTTCCGCGGGACTACGTGAATTCGCCCTGGCTTCCCCACGTTTATAAGGAAATATATGAAAATCCCTGAAAAACGCCTTGTTCTTCGGAAGGGGAGTTATAAAGAATTTAATACTCCAGAGGAAACGGGGGGAACGGAGTAATTTATTGAAATGTATATAAGTGCAAGTGGGAACACTGGCAAAAGTGAAAGGTGAAGGCAAAAAAAATAGCAAGGAACTCGGGGGCAAACTCCAACAACATAAGGACGACACTGCAAAGAAATTTAAGCACAAGAAGGAATACATTACACTTGACTCCATCATCTTTTAACCATATCACAAGGATTGTGATATGGTCCACCAGAGGAATGCACTCCTTGCAAATGATCTTCCAAGAAGGGTAGCCTGCTGCAAATGGCTTGCCAACCGTCCCAATAGGTTTCCAAAGCTTTCACCGTGCTCAATACTCTAAACTGCTTCCCAACAGAGAGAGTGGGAGTAGCCCAATGTGAATTTGACATGCTTTCGCAATTTTGCTCTAATTTCCTTCCAAATTGATCGGGGAAAGTTTTATGTAGCTAAGAAACTTTTTATTGATAGCATTACAACTTCAAAGTGCGTTTTATCTTTCCAAAAAATTAATATCTGAATGTTACATTTTTGGCAAACTTTGTAGGTGTAAAACACCAACTCAAAATTGATGGTGAAATATAGCTGTGATGATTATAGAGGGCCTCCTTCTCTACTTATCTGGCGATGTCCTTTGTTTTACTGTAAGAGCCGGGGGACGAAACAAACGTGATTGAAAAAATATGTGATTTTTCAATACCCGTATCCTAACTTACAATCACAGCCTTAAACGTTGAAATAGTAACTACTTAGTTCAATCCGGCCAAGCGCACATGGGTTTTAACACTTTTGTGCGGTGGCTATATTTATGTATTTATTGATAATGCGGGTTTTTGTGTTTCCTTTTGCAACATTAAGTGCATAAAAATGAAGTAATGTTTATAATTATGCTGAAACACTAAACCAATGTATTAAAGATCATGCAAGAAATGCAAATAGAATTGATGTGGTTTGTGTCAAGTCTACAAGGAAGGACCAGAAAGCATTCAAAATTTGGGTTGGGGATGACATCATTTGTGGTACCATTGATTTATCAGAGAGTAATAAAAAATTCCAGGTGACTGGTGTGAATCTATTCATGGCACTGACTGATAATCAATAGTTTCACAAATGATGTCACTGATAGTTTATTCTTTTTTCTGGCCCTGTTTATTGCAATGGAATGTCCCACAAAGATATGGAGTAGTTTTATCATCTCATTTCCTGGGACCTTTAAAGTTGGATATGTCATCCAAACATGAAATATGCAATGATTTTCGGCTACAAATGGAGACTTAATACGCAAAGTGCATTTTAATTGCAATATATACAATTTGAATTAACATACAAATAACCTCAAGTAAAACAATGACCCCCCAATTACACACATTTTATGTTCTTGTCTCACAGGTAGAGAGAAAGCGCCACATAGGCAACGATATTCGCACCATTGTATTTCAAGAAGTAGAAGATTCCCAACGTAGAACCTTCCTTCAAGCCGTGATGATAAGATCACACTTCACCACTATCCTTCGCCTGGGTGAATGCATTAAAAGTCCCCAGGAAATGCAAAAGAATGTGATGTGGTTTGTGTCAAGTCTATCAAGGAGGAGGGACTAGAAGGCATTCAATATTTGGGTTGTGATGACATCTTTTGTGAAACTATTGATTTTTTCAGAGTATAGAAAATTCTGGGTGACTGGGTGTGATCTATTCCTGACACTGACTGAAAATCATATAGTTTTCACTAAGTTATGTCACTGGTAGTGTATTCTTTTTTCTGGCCCTGATTTTATTTGGAAGTTGGAATGTCACGTAAAGATTTGGAGTAGTTTATCCATCTCATTTCCTGGGACCTTTAAGGCCGCCTTAGTTGAAGTTGTTGAGGGCCAATCTGCCGAAATAACATTGCCTGACTATCTGTCAACACATCCAAATGCTCTTGCTATCCTCATATTCTCCCCTTTCGTTCTCACTATGCCAACAACCGCTGTACACAAACAAAACACGCACACATTAGATAGAAATGTGTGTCTGCTGATTCGGATATATTGTGAGAAATGTCTGCACTGGATGACTCAAAAATGAATTAGAAGGATTTATATAGCAAATGCCATAAATACCCGAAATATCCGATTAACATTTCGAACGAACTTACTTTAACAATCATCAAACCCTTTAATATGTATCTAACCAACATAGATCGGCCTTTAAAGGAAATATGTCCAGATTTTTTGTCAAGCTCAGTTTGAACTTACATTCATAATATATGTACATACACGCAATTCCCGAAAAAATACTACAATTTGATGTAAATTAACAAATAGAGGCTTTTAATTTTTTTTGCTTTTTTGACAGACGAAAGAAAAACGGCGGATTTTTCGTCCACGGCGTCATTGATCAAAAGCGCCCACTTTTGCTCTCCTTCCGTGAACGTCAAGTTGATGACAAACATCGTGTTGACTCGAATTGTTATTGCTGACCTGTAATATTGATGGATTAATGAAAGTAATAATAAATTAAAAAATAAGTACAGAATGGACAATTTTGTTTCATTTCGTTGTGTTTTTAAATTAGTTATTAGTGGCAACACTGCGATATGATGGTCACAACAACACGACGTAATTATGGATGGTCATCACTTTGACGTCACATTTGCCTGCCGAGGGGGATTTGTCGGAATCGTTTTCGAGTAAGCTAATTGGCCGAACAATTAAAAGGGCAAAATACTCAACAAATGTGGACAATTTTCAACTTATTTGATTTATATGTAATCTACGTGTTACTTAAGCTTTCCATCCCTACCAAATTTTCCCAATATTTCAGATCATGAATATTTTCTTTATGTGCTTCCAACCAACATAGATTATGGAGAGAATTCATGAGGTACGATTCAAGTCCAGATGTCCTTCATTAATCAGCTTTTAACGTGCTGCCTTTGCTATCCTCGCTATATCGTTTGCTTAGAGTACTATTAAAATATTTCGTTTATTAGATTTTGAGAGGAGACTTACGGATTAACGTAGAGACGCCAGAATCCTTATCCCGTCTTTATTCCCAATGCTAATTATTAAAAACAAGTAACCATTCGGCCCTTTGTCACGGAAAGTAAATTATATTGACTGGGCATTGTTGGGCCATCAAATCATCCAAGCATGCGAAGTGAATACACTTTAAAAACAAAATCCTTGGTTCACCTGAACATTTAAGATATTCCCCCAATTTTATTTCTTTTGTATTCCCTACCACAACTCTTGGGTTTTCCCTGGAAGGAAGGGTCTGGCCAAGTTAACCTATTGACCTCCCTTGAGAGCGCTTTATAAACAGCAAGCGCGCAATCGAATGTCCTCCGTAGCCCCCAAGACAACTTATATGGTCCATTCACGGACGGTAAACTATGTTGAATGGCTTCCAGATCATCCAGGCATGCAGCGAGTACTATATGCCCTGGTTCAGTTGAACATTATCAGATATTTCTGCCAGTTGATTCTTTTGTATTCTCTGCATGCTAGGTTGTTCTTGAAAGACTGATTCTGGCCGAGTTACTCTCCCGTGCAAGTGCCCACTTGGACTATGCAGTTTGTGTACAATGAAAATCAGAGAATGCAGATATTCCACAGTGCACCTGTTTTTAGAATGCGTGACATGTCAATACGGCCCTACGACTTAACATCAATTACTCCACAGATGTTATTTATCAATTACTACTTAGCTGATTTATTATAAGCAACTTTTCATTTAATCAGGAGAGACAAGGTTTACATGAAGTGACCTCGTCATTTTAAAATCGTTTTTATATCTCTAACCTTCAATATACCGCGCTTTGGCATCATTAGCACTGCATTTAATACTTAACTTCAAGGTAACAATATTCATTCAAGTCTAATAAATTGCTTTCTACATTCTGGTTACGGCAACTTAACTGTTCCTCAGACATATTTGCCCTTGTAACGTATAACAAATCTGAAGATGCATATAGGTGAGTACGATTATATCTGTCAAGATTATATTAAAAACACAATGATTAACTTGTAGTTGTATTGCTCATTGACATTATCACTTCGATTTACCAATAAATTGTCCATGTTTTAACAATTATATGCTTATTTCATTCAGTTCATTTAGTTACGCATTTAAACAGATAACCGCAATTCTAAAAACATTTCACATACAAACTGACATGGTCTATAAGTTGACTAAGAAAAACGATTCTCTAACCTAAAAACTAAACCCATGTCAAGATAGAGCGTGAGCGTCCGAGGCCCATAGAAATTTTACTGCACGCATCGGTTGTTTCATCGAGGTCACATCCATTCCCTACAGTCTATGGAAACTACACAGGTCTGGTGTGCAATTATGCAAGGAAACAAACAAAAAAACATTTGAGAAACATTTTATAACCGTTCCGAATCTCTTGTCCTCATATTGTTTGAAAACATTTAGAACTTTAGAACCGTGTATTTCCCTTTTTCGCTTATCAACTATTCTATGCCCATACAACTTTTTAACAGGCTTCATTGTCCTCGCTTGACCTTTTGCGTCTAAATTTGACCTCGTGTATCCTCGTACGTGACCTTCTTATCAAATATATTTTCTCCTGTATTTGGCTTAACTGACTCTATATCAACATATTCCAATATTTAATTTTAAATTTAAATTTCGTTGTAGTTTAACTTTTTGTAGAGTTTTAGGTAACAAATTTAACCTATAAACTACATCATAAACAGTGCTCTTTTATGTTTTTATTTCTGAACCAAACCTAATACAGGTTACGAGTGTTTTCTGAGGAATCCGTGCCTTTGTTCGGACCACCGCTGCCTTCACCAGCTGTCTTTACAGACCACGAAGAATTTCGTGATTTCCTCTTGGTAAAATGTAAGTAAAACTGTTTGATCCTAAGAAAATGCCAGTTGTTGGAAAAGGGACTGTAAAATAAGCAGCGCATGGATGTCGAATAAATGTCTGGATATATATGTGTGTACAAAAATGTTAAAACTTACTAAAATTGGTATCTTTAACCACATACTTTGATGTGTTTCAATAATATTTGCACCCACCAATGACTATGCTCCTTTAATAGTGTCACATATGTGACCCCAGCAGATGTGAGGTCAAAGGTCACCTAAGGGTCATTTTGGGTCGTTGTCCAAAGTGGCAGTCAACAAAAAATCAGCCTTAGAACTTCTTATACACATCCAAGGTTGTCTAGGGTCATGGAGTTAGCGATGACATAACTTACTTATTAGCTATGCTTCTTCTAACTGATGTTGTAATTGCTGTATTCAGAAGAGGAATACAAGTATTTTTCATATTACTTCTTGGGTGATGTAAGCAACATCAGAAGTTGATACCTTAAAATTTGGTCAATTGAATCCTGATTTAATATTGATTTATGATTCGCTAATCGCATCGTCAATTGTTTCCCGGTTTGATTTAGTGTATCCGTTTGTGGTAACAGTAGTTGTATTTACTTCTTTGTGTTTTAAATATTTATGATATTCAAATCAAAATGTCACTGTATATATTTCAAGGTTCTACTACTTCTTCATCATAAAGAAACATAATAAAGGTTCTGATCGTCATTAATAATAAACGGACTCATTTATGAGCAAAACACAAAACTAACACCGTGGGCTATTGCATGTGAATTATGTGTCATTCCGTATTTTGGTCAGTTTTGCTACTTTTAGAATCTTTAAATATTACTGAAAGAAAAAGTGAGCAATTTGGACCGGTGTCATATATTAAAGTGTCCGTGTGACTGAGTGTCTACTACCCATCTGTTATTGTGTTCTTCATTAAGTGTTGTATGCATCATTTGTTCAGCATGTACCAAATGGCCTCTTTACAAGAATCACGTTTATTCCATACATGTTGCTATATGGTAGTAGGGACACTCTCTCATGGGGGACAATCAGTTTCTTTACAACCGGTTGGACATAACAGAGGGAACAATAATTTCACGCGTGCATTTGACCAAAAAAGTGACCATTTGCCATTTTGCCATCAGTAGATATAATAGGCAATATAAACATCAATGATCTAAGAAGGATATGTCCATATATATATATATGTTTAGACACCAAAGGTCAGAGGTCACCATATATTGTGGGAAGGAATGATTTTTATGAGTACTTCCGTTACGGATAAGGGGCTTCCAAAAATACCCTGTGTTTAATTTGGGCTAATTAACGATGCGATCATTTATTAACATAAGAAGCGTGTTCCAAGGTTAACCAGTCATTAAAGAACCTTTTTGGAAAATATTTTTTTCTGCACAAAATACCAGGTTATTTTTATGGGCTCCTGGAGCTCCTCCCCCTTTTTCACTTAAGTGATATTATTAACATTGGGGAGAGGGATTGAGTATATTATTTCAATAGACATGTCCAATGTATATCCTAATCCTTGTTTGATATTATTCTTTTCTAGGTTGACTACCAAAGAATGTCGCGTATTAATATTTTGAACACTAACCGTGGCATTTGTACTCCATGCGCCCATGTCTTTAAAATTGAAGAAACAAAGACAGACCTTTATTTGTTATCTTTTAAAATGTATAATTAAGTACTTGTTGTCCATTAATGGTAGCAAATAGTGGTTAACGTTTTATTTATTCCCCAGTGATTAATGGAGAAAAAGCGGCCTTCAACACGCCAATATTTGCGCATAAGAGACAACGAACCTTGGAAGCGCTGATAAAGAATCTTCAGCAGGATCTCGCCCTAGAAGCAAACAAGGTCAGTAATCTGACTCGGCTATGAATTCAATATTAATATCAATCCACGGTGGCCCAAATACATGGCTTTGTTGTAATGGCTTGAATTTGTCGAAGTTACAATAACCGTAGCGAGGGGTATTAATATAATCCAAATAAACTAGATACGTCAGTCAGTGTATCCGATTTAATATTGAAGAGATTTAATCGACTGATTCAGTGTAATAAGATTATTTTCGTTTGATAGTAATTGACAACGCTTGCCGGGCCTGTCACTCACCGGACCGCCCCTTCCTATCTTGGTTCCTCTATTCCATTGCAGCAAAGCTGTTGATTTTCTCTCAATTTTTTCCTCGATTTTGTTTAATTTTTTTTATTTTTTAATTTTTTTTATTGTTTTTTTTTTTTTTTGCTATAGCACGTGTCATATTATCATTTTGTATGCCTTCGATGTTGTTGGCTTTCTTGGACAATAAAAACCTAAATAGACAAGAAATGAGTGGTGATTATTTAAATCTTCGACATGATTGGAATGCTAATCAATGCTAATTTCGATAGGGTATTGTCGACGTGTAATCCGGTATCTGTAAGGAGTTAGCTTGATGAAACGCCCTAAACCTGTATACTAAAATCAGCCATTGACTTAAGTTCGGATTACTGAAACCGTTTAGCCGAGATTATATTTTTTTTTTCAAACCTTGATTTGAGTAAGCCCATAGAGAGAGAAGAAAGCGTATTTGACAAGCATGGCCTTCTTACTTATTTACGCTGATGAAAACAGGTTAACCAGTTTGTACACAATAGCTTAAATTGCGGAAATAAACGTATTCTCTCCGGATATTACTGAAGGAAACAAGGCAATTGTGTCGAGGCTACATTGTTTACTTCCACGGGGATTTTAAGATAATAAAGCATCACTTTTCATGAGCACTAAATTATAATCTGATCATCACAGATGTTATCTGTATTATAGAAGGTTGGCTGTAAAACGTGTTAATCAAAAGGCTGCCGTGTGGATTTTTAAAAAAATAATATGTTAATATTGTTTTAAGTTAAAAAGTATAAACATAAAATCATTCCATAATTTAATGGAGTCTCATTTTGAGATGGCGATTACGAATCATTGGCTGACTAAGAATTCAACATTGATGGACTATGGAAATAGTTCCGATGATGTAAATAATCTGCACATGAGAACATTTTTAACATTCTGAAAGGCTTGTTTTGTTTGCTTTTTCCTTCTTCTTCTTCTCCCCCTCCTCTTCTTCTTCCTTTTCTGCTTATTATTATTCTTCTTGGAAAAGCATACTATAAATTCTTTTCGTACCTTGTTCACACATTTGATTTTGCAAGGAAACTGAGCTTGTAGTCCCTACAATTAATTCGTCTAAATAAAGGAATATAGGATTACATAGTTTTTAAATTTTAGCTGCCGTCATAATGGTAGACGATGATCGACGTTTTCTTAAAAATCAAAACCGAGTTTTCAGCGGCCTGTTTGTTTGCAATTGAAAATTCTCAAAGACACCTCACTTTGCTCACTTTGAAGAACAATTTCAAACCAGGTATCAAAAGACATCTGAAAGTCATAAATATTTTAAAGCAATATTTTTACATTTTCCATCCGTTTTAATTCTCGCTAATTAATTATTCATGACATATTCTCTTTGATGCACTATTGCGCCGTGCTTAATATACGTTGTCACTCTTCCGAGCATCGCCGGACTACACCTTTGGGAACAGGTCTGTTTATGGATTTCAAATTGACAAATACTGTTTTTTCAAAATTTTCTGACTTTACGAAATTGTTCAACTCCGTCAGGTACCTGTGTGCATTTGCAATTGCAAACGTTCGTTGAAAACTAAAATTCTTTGACTTAGAAAACATGACGGCCATCATTATTATTATGCGCCTTGTTTTTAATTGCTCTTTAATCACTTTATATCACTGTTTTTCAATTGAGCGTCTTCATATGAAGTCACGTGATGTTTAGTCAAAGATGTTCTTGAGGCGTAATTTTTTATAGCGGACCAGATTCTCATCAAGAAAGTCAATCGTTGCTTACCTGTGTATGATCAGGAGCCTAATTGTATGATGTACTTGAACAATCGTCTTACTATGCTTTCCACCACGCAGATTTACAGTACTGTATAAGATCAACACAACGATATAGCCCTCATTTTAATCAAACGATTGCCTTGCAATTTATTATTAATCCAAACGTGTTTGCTTTATTTACAATTTAAATTTCATTTTTTTTTTTAATTTCTTGATGAACTGTGTATAATGCATAAACTTTTGCTCCTTTGCAATTGCAATTATCCCAGCATTACATTATTCTGGAAGGGGTGTGATCAGATGTGCGCAATTACTAAGGCAGGCTTAGCTGCGTGTGCTCGTACGCACCATAAGCTTAGGAACCGGGGGATGGGGGCTCAGCCCCTCCATAATTCGGATATAGTTTTTGATATAACGTTTAAAACTCCAATTTTCAGGATATGAGATATAAAATGTCACAAATACCAGGAAAATAATGGTTTTCAGCCAGGTTTTATGTTCAAGGACCAAAATCTTCATCGAGCAGATGCGAACAACGTGGACTACCCCCCCCCCCCCCCCCCCCCCCCCCCCAGCGTCCTCAAAAAAGAAGAGAAGAGAAGAAGAATGAAAGAAAAAGAGGAAAAAAAGAGAGAAAACGAAGAGAAAGAAGGAATGAGAGAGTAAAGAGAAGAGAAAGAAAGAGAAAAGAAGGGAAAAGAAAGAAAGAAACAAAAGAGAAACAGCATCAGAACGCATAAGATGAACTCCAGACTTAGCATAAATCCAAAATATCACAACTATTGAAAATGCTTCCCTCAAGCCAATTATTTTTGTTTCAGTTGCAGCCATACGGTAATCATGAATGGTATGTGCCCAACAGTTTGTGATCAAAATGGGTTAAAATAAATTTGTTCAGGGCCATGGGCAAACGCGAGGGGAGCCATGGGTCACTCCTCCTATAGTTTGGTCTACCCATGTTCGGTCGGGGAGCTGAAGTGTAGAAAAAAAAATGACATGGATTCGCTCCCTAACTCCCACGCTCATGCATAAACTTAAAGGTCTTCTGGCTGTCGGTTGGGTTAAGTGCCATTCTTTCATTTGAATTAATTACCATACTTTTACCCTTCAAAAATACCCTTCTTAATAGCTAAAATCCAAGAGCTTCTGGGGGCTCTGACCCTGGGACCCCTGCAGGGCTCTGCTCCTATACACCCCACCCGTTAAAAACATTGGCGCTCGCTATATGTAGTAGTTAGCCTTCAGCAGTACAAGCTTATATTGCCCGTCTCAGTGAGCAAAGTTAGAAACTTGTCTTTTCTTTGAATTGATTACTATTTACCCCTCAAAAAGTGGTCATCTTGAAGGTTCTGAATAGCTCAAATGCATGAGCTTCCGGGGGCTTCGCCCCCTGGACCACGGAGGGCTTCTGCTTCTAATATCAAAACTCATTAAAGCATTAACGCTCGCTATGTGTACTTCCCTTTGGGCATTGCCCGTCTCAGTGAGCAAATTTTGGAAACCATTCTTTTCTTTGAATTGATTACTATTTACCCCTCAAAAAGTGGTCATCTTGAAGGTTCTGAATAGCTCAAATGCATGAGCTTCCGGGGCTTCGCCCCCTGGACCCCGGCAGGGGCTCTAAACCGGCCCCTGGGTGGGGACCCCCACCCGTTTAAGACTTTTCCATTTGCGCTCTTGTGTCAAGGCACTTGTGGTGTGTAGTTTGGTTCGAACGATCAACAAGAAAATGTCTCAGGGCATCTATACTTAGGAAAGTGGGCCCGCTAGTTGCATGGTTTAAAACCGAGTCTTTGACAAGACTAACGCTCACTACGCTTCAAATGATTCTTAACTGCAGCAATATTTTGTGAAGTTACACCCCCCCCTGGACAAAAATGTCTAGCGACGGCCCTGGTTGCGTAGATTGTATTCTTTGCATGCTTGAATGATCTGGAGGGCAAACAAAAATATATTCACAATTAAATTATCTTCCGTGGAAGGGTCCTATAGCATCTAAACCCGTCTATGAAGTTGATCCGTAAGTTCAAACGCCATGTTGATTAGGCAAGATAAATAAATTCCAAGAATTACCAAAGAATTTATAGATGAACATTTCTTGCTACGACTGATAAATTCATACTAAGACATGTGTATCTTATATTAATTACACATGTCCTGGTATGAATTTATGAGTCGTAGCAAGAAATGATCCTTTCTGCTCGGCCGGGTGAATGTGAACAATCTGATGTCAATTTGATGTCAGCTCCCTGTTGGTGCATCATTATGCTTCACTGATTAGAACTGAATACACATAATTACAATGGCAGTGCAGAAGGCATGCTGATTATGTGAATCTGATGATGTCACCGTTGTGATATCAAAGTGTTCAGATCTGCTTGGAAGAGCAGAAATTTTCTTCTCTGACCTTCACTGCTGCACATGTTCTCATGACATTTGTATTTTGCATTTGTGCGTCAAAATGATCATACAGGAGACATCATTTAAATTACAAGAAGCGGGAGGACCCTGTTTCTTAATGTGTTTTTTCTCCACTCCTGTGTAATAGCAACTGCTTATATACTAATGTGTCTTTTTTTCTCACGTTTGTGTTATCAATACTTGTTGGATATCGCTTTCTCTGTACAGAATATGCTGAATAAGCGGTCGTTGAGTGATGTCATACCCGAACCTGTCTGGGGCTGGAGAAGTAAAAAGGAAGTGCAAGACAGGTTGAATTGCAGAGTAGGACAGGTAAGACTTCCAACTAATGATGCGTCCACAAAAACCCTAGGTCCATCCCCAAGGTTGCGTAGCATGTCAGATCACTTATGTGCCGCCTGCCTTAGCAGACAAGACACATAGGGATCGCTTTGCTAAAAAGGGGTAACATTTGCCTGTAATATCCGCATTTATACTTTTATCAGTTGTGTGTTGATACTAAGAAGGATATGACACAAATCGTTCCTATATTGCAATATCTGTATGCGAATAGTATGGCCTAAAATGTCAGGCAAAAAGATTCAAACATGACCACCGTGGGCTTAGTGTAAAACGCGAATTCGGCAGCCTCAACGAAATAAACATGCACTTTATTCCGTTGAGAGGCTGCCGAATTCACTAGCGCTTGCGCTTTCGCTTTCGCGTTTTACACTAAGCCCCGTCGTGCCGAAATATCACACACATACGACAGTTTTCTAGTGAATTAAGAAGTGAAATAGGATTTTCCATCAAGAGTGTATAATGCGTTCATCACGTTTCATCGTGATTGGTCAAAAGTGGAATTGTAGAAATTGTAGTGAGGAACATTTGCATAGCAAACCTAATAATACTGTACGTTGCAAATCTACAGTCAGGATTCTGCAGTGTTCATCTTCTATATAGACCTATTCAATCGCCAGCCATGTTGGTGGACAAGATAGACGAATTCCAGTACTACAATACATTCACCTGTCAATGATCCCTGTGCAATCGCTAAACATGGATCGATTGACAGCTTAATGTATTGTAGTCTTGGAATGTATGCACCTTGTCCACCAACAAACATGTCTGGTGGCTGACGTCATATTGAATAAGGTCTATTGTATAGCCTATTATGGCAAAATTTTTTGCCCGACATAGCTGGCAATATTCACGTTATAGAGAACAGACCAACAGGTCCGATGGTTTGACGAAAACTCATTACAGGAGTTGAAACGCATCTAGTAGGTCGAGTATCCTCGAATTGGCTTTGAGTGGACTCGTTTTGTATATGGGCAGCTATTATCAGGATATCTGACATTTAGTGGATCTGTCCAAAAAGAAATGGTTATATCAGTTTTCGATAAGGACATGCTTAGAACCTACTTTCAAAGCACAGAAGCTTTGTAATAGTTGCTCCATAACTGAAGGCAAATCTCTTGAAGTCGAAACATTATTGACTTACCGCCCACGTCGTCTACATTATGATTGCTAAGAAATACAGGCACCCAATATATAGAACAGCTTAACTCTTTTAGTTAACAACTTGGGTTTTTTCTCTGCCGGTAGTGTAAAAGGGGATCCCCCTTAGGAGGAGAGTTATCACCTCCCCGGAAGATTCGTTGCACGAATGTATACAACATATGAAAATAGAAATCAATAAGCATTGTTTTCATTATTTACACTGATATAAAAATTACTAATAGTATTATAGTACTTGTATTTTTTGTGTTGGGGAAGGAAATTTGGAATATCACCCATTTTGAACGACTGTCACAGATGGGAAACTTGTATCGGATTCGATTTACACCACATCGATAAAGCTTAAATAATAAAGATCCCTGACTCGGGTTTGGCCTCAGCAAATTAAAAAAAAAAGGATATGTAGCCATTCTGGAATTGCTTTTTCTAATGAATCTTGTTTACAAGGAATTCCTTACAGGATTTTTTACTAAAACTACAATAAAAATTAGTAAACTTCTTTGGATCAGCCTGTATAGTGAAAGACGTCGCCATACAGATCATCAGACAGCAAGATGGAAATATAAAGGGGGGGAGAAAAATGACACGAAAAAAGAATGACAACTTGAAAAGATGGCAAGAACTAAGTAACTAAAAATATATGATCTTCAAATATATAAATCAGCCTTAATAATTATCCATTTATTTTGCAGATGCTCAAATTGAAAACGATTGTGAAAGGTGATGCACCGACTAGCCTAGCACGACCAGCTATTAAGGCGAGAGGTATTCATTTCTTATGATTATTATAATTGTTACAATTACCACCGATCATTGGACCTGAGTTTTTAATAGGCCCGAGAGTGGAACTCAAACACGTATTCGTCGATTCAATTTTTAATTAAGTGACAAAATTGTACAGTTGTGCATATAAGATTTTATAGTCGTCCATGTTTAGTTTATTCTATGATTCATAATTAAAAAGATATCGTCTACAAACCCCAAAATCTCATAGATGCAATTTTAAAAACAAAAGAGAGGTGATCTGTTTATAGGTCTGGATAACCATTGTCTTTTATATCTATTTGCTATTAGGTGAAGTAATATTTCCTCAAATAATTACTGTAAGGTTTTTTGTGTATGTTGTTTAAGCATTGGGAGCCTCAGTGCATAATGAATGATTTTCCACACGAAGTAGTTGCGGAGATTCATGGGGTAAATTGAACTATGTTAATGCACATTTAAAACCAATATGTAAAAATAAGTTAGCTAGTAAATAAATGTACCTTCAAAATTACCGTCTTTTTGAACTCATGAAAAAGGCACATTTAATATGTATAATACTCAGGGTCCCCTCTGAACAAAACATTAAACTCCCACAACCAATATAAATCATTTTCATAATTACGATTAAAATGTCCAGCAAACAACATTCTCTTGGAAATAACAAATAGTCAATTAGGCGAGTGAGATAGATGAAGAGAGAAAAAAGCCTTCTAAAAATATAACAATCACGTCCAAGTCGTCAACATTCAGAGCCATGAATATCAACTAGTGTGAAACATGAATCACGTAATTAAATTCTGCTTCAAACGGAAAACGAAACATTTTCAATGTTTAATAAAATTGTTCATTTATACGAAGACATTGATGAAGTTAAACCAATCTGAAAAAAATCATAAAATTTACTCTTCAAAAAATAAAATGAATTTCAGTGACTAACTGAAAATAAAACAGCAGATGCGCACTTTTTGTTTTCGTATGACCAAGTCACTTTTGTTTATGTTTGTGGACGCTCTGTCGGTTTGTGAAAGACCGCCTTATGGTACGTGGTTCATAATAGACCGTTTGCACAATCCCCGAAATGCCTCTTATCGGTGCCATTCCATCCGGGAACTTTTACCAGCCTCAAGGTGGCTAAAAACATGGAGCTAGAATTATTAAACAAGAGGGGAATTCGAGTGTATTATTAAATAGCCCAAGCCCGTAACATTCTCTACAACCACACAGCGCGCAGTGAGTTGTTGCATGCGTAAGCACTCGCCGTCGTCACTGTGGAGGCCGCAAGCACAGGCAATAAAAATATGTGCGTCACGCGTTATGTTATCAGTGTTGCATTTCCCCCGTGTTCAATGTCTGTCGGCGATTTTTTCTGCAATAATTATGCGAAAACCAATAGATTGAAGAAACCATGTTCTAAGATTCCTGCATCCATAATGCACAAAGTCTCCCGATGACCCCCTGTTAATTTGCTAGGAAAAGAGATAGTTGAGTCCGAGTGATAGCATGTGGCGTCAGGTGTTATTGTTGTTTTCACTCGCTAAGTGTGACGAACGTAAATACCGCGTGTCTCCTAAATATGCCTAAGCATTTTCCAAATACGGCGATACATAAACAAATATGGTGGTGCCAAAACTATGTAATGAAGTGCGTATGATATTATAATACTTTGGGCACCTCGATTTTGGTTACGCCGTTTTGGGAATCTTCGGGTCTGGGTTATATTTACGTCAGTGGCTAAAAACGCATATCATACGGTTAGGAGCGTAACGAAAATACCAGAAAACTTACCCTACCTGTGACGTGGCACTATAGTTGTGTAATGTCGTCAGGTGACAAGTAGTGCACAATACGATCGAAAATATAACAGTTTGTCTAAGAATTTCAACAACCAGTGCCTCGATGTTTTTTGTTCCAAGATTTCTTCTACATTTTGTAAGAGTAACTTCACGTGAAAAGGTACTTTGTATTGAATTTAGCACTGTTAGGCGACGCGAACGAACACCATTTTTTTTTTATTTTTTTTGTAAACATGATCTCTGGTACAGTTCCCCGGATTGAAATGGTCACAATGAGATGCAGTTTCGGGGATTGTGCAAAAATATCCATCATAGTTCGACGTAGGCGACGCTAGCCTTTCAATAGCTTAAGCGCAGGCGACACGAAAAAATACACATGCGTAAAAAGCTGTTCGAAAGGTTAGCGTTTGCAGAAGTCCGATGAAGTAAGGGACACTGGAAGTGGTAATTGAAAAAAATAGTGCGCCCTCAAGATGTTTCAAAATCGATATTTTTGCATGGTTGTAAGGCTTTATATACAAAAGCCTCACCCTGAAATATTAAGACCAAATCAGCTTCTTATGGGAAAAAGAATTTATAGCGTCGCCGGCGACGTTACATTCAGACGAAAATGGCGTTTAACAAAGAACACGCACGCCGTAAGCTTGTTTCCCACGCTATGTACACCGTTTGATCGGTCTATAACCTTTGGTTTTAATATCAGGGAGTATACGAGTCAAAATATTCCTGTTGTATATACCACATTTGTTGATTAAAGTTATGGAAAACTTAAAGTTGGCCTACAAATTACCTAGATGTCTTTATCCTCATATCAATGTCCATATCTGTTTTGGGGTATGTGATTTTTATGTGTAAATATATTCTGTTCTTCCAATGGCCTAGACTATCATTGAGAGCCAAATTGAAGAAATCATATTTTGTGCTTTAAAACAGGCAGGCAAAAGGCCTGTATTTTTTACACGACCAGTTCAGATTTTCAAAATTTGGTTAGGACAAGAGTTACCGTACCTTTTTTTACCGATGATATTAATTAGCACATGATATCCACATCACCATGACATAGCATGCGATTTGCTAAGATAGCCCTATTAAGGTATGTGGATGCAACAAGGTCAACAGGAGGCCCCCCATTTCTTACAGGTGACATGGTCTATAGTTAAAAAATGTATTTATATTCATATTTTCTCTTAATAGGGGACAGGCTCGTTGTTGGTACGAGGGCGGGTGTATTTATCATTGAAGGTAAGTTAATGCTACCTCAATGTTGGTAATCTGTTAGAAATTTAAGGGACTGACGGTAAAAAGTACCGTAATTTCAGAGTCTTAAACATGATTACAGAGTGCTGCCTGAAAATTAACGTAATTTTACAGATTTTTAAAATGATTATTTTCTTACTTTATTAAACCGTTTTTATACTGAAAGGTGTATTTTATAAGTTTGTCCAGGTACTTTCATGTTTGACAGATCGACAAAATGCCAATTTGACAGTAAAGAAGATCTAAGAAATCTGTAAAATTACAGTTCTTTACTAACAGTGTATGTACCAAGAATTTTAACAGTTTACGCTTTGAGCTACAACATGTTACAGGTGCATTTCGTGATTCCAGCACCTTATGTTTTATTCATAGTTCACTAGATATCCTTGAGAAAAGCTTATTCACGAAATTTGAGTTGATGCCGATCCTGCGGTTTTTGTGTTATGAGCAAATATGAGCCATAGGCCACTGTACTGTCATTTCTGTCCGTTTTACGGACAGAAAATACAAACTTGCGAATTTCTTACAGATGCGTCTGAATTTGCACCTAAGATTTGGTACACATGGATTACTAAGGCTAACGGTTAGGATGATATAAAAATCTCAAATTTTGTCAGGTAATCCGGGGGACGAGGTTGTGGATCACGAAATGCCCCTTTAACACAAAAGAAATAACGAGTGATACCATAAATGGAGGAATGTCATGTCTTAGGGAGCGGTCATTATTTACGCCAGGGGGAATGGAGGATTTCAACTTTTTTCGTCGAAAAAAAATCGCGTTATCCCTTCGCTTCAGTTAAAAAAAATAAACATTCCCCTCTCAAATCCTACATTCCCCCCTAGCGTAATGACCCTTCCCTAAGTTTGTATTCCTTGTATATTTGCTTTGTAAGCATGTGTACCTTTATGTGACGAAGACGAACATTGACCATATTATGAGAAGAAACATGCCAAACCTTTTGTAATGTACAAATCCCTTTAAAGTGATGGGCAAGGTGTTATTCCTACATGTAACAGGGTTGATGAACCGCAGCCATCTGCCCTTCCTCATACTGTGTAATTTGCGGGACTAATGTCCTGGAAATGCAACTGACAGATTGTACCTACGTATGCGTAGTTATCTTCTCCAAAGACTATATCAGACTTGGCGCTTTCTCTCTCCATACAGGTGCTTCAAAGGTAGCATATGCAAACTTACTCTAGATAAATTAGTAGTGTTGATACTGCAGAAAAGAACAAGAAGGTTGGTATGTGCAAATAGCGCCCGTGCATCCATAGTTTTGTAGTGCTGTCATGTATTAGGATGTCGCTAATTATCTTCCTTGAGACGTGGGCTCTTGAAATTATCTTCAGAACCTGAAGAACCATTTCAAGAGCCACTGACAAAAGATCGGTAGTAAACTAGTATAATATCTTTGACAGGCAATTTCTGACAAATGGCCAGGTATTGCAGTACCGACCTTGCATTCGCGACGAAATGACTAGGGTCTTTTATAAATGATCAATTCACAGAAGCATAAAGACGTCATGTAGAATAAGAACTGGTATGTAATTGAATGAAGATTCTGATTCTTTAAAATTGTTTGTCACAAGTTCTTGTTTCATTTTTTATGTATGAGTGACCACAATTGCGTGTGTGCGTTCCTTCGTGGAAGATACCATTAAAGGTTTGCAATCGAGAGATTTCAAATAACCAGGTGTCCCTTAAAAAATGGAAAGAGAAAAATCGGGATGCATTTTGGCCCCTATTGTAAAGCTTTACATCAAAAATATACCCAACTAAAAGGATTAAACTGAAGAAAGAAAGTCTTTGGTACAAAAATTGTGAAATTTCTATTTTGTATAGGAGCAAATACGAAATTCAGCCTATGTGTTATATTGAAAATATACGCAAGTGACGAAATCACTTTATTTACTTTAACATTTCTGTAGCCAATTACAGGGTAAGACATCTTTTGACAAGTATTAATCATATGAAATCACCTATTATGACACATATCTGGTGCCTCAAAATTCTCTCGTGGCACCTTTAAGTTTTTTTTTTTTTTTTTTTTTTTTAAAAAAAAGTGATGTAAGTGTACAGGTAAATTAATATCTGTTGTGCAAACATATTGCGTTACACAATTCGTTCGTAGGCTTGCAACGATAAGTAAGATTCTGTGTGCATAAGGATTGCAAGATCGCAAGGGAATAACGCGCTTTTGCGTCATTTGTTTAAAGTAAAGAGGGTCTAACTCCACGCATGATTGTTTGATAGAACGGTCATCGCAAAACAAATCAGCGGTGTTGAGGCTCACGGACTCCTCTTGTTCAGAACGGATAAAGGTAAATAACTACTTGCATATTCTGCATAAAAATATTAACTACCAAATTATTCTTTTCACATCTTTATTGGGGGTAATGTGTTTCAAAGTATGGTAAATTTATTTAAACGGTTGACAGCCTCCTAGACGAAATTAATTCATTAAGAAAATCTACCGCGCTTATCTTTTTAACAATTAGACAGTTAGTTGGTTAGTTGTACTATATGTTACATGAATATAATAATACAACTATTGTAGTCTGCGAGAAATTTAATTTGATTGCACGTGCACAAATTATAACTCGCCATAATCAATTCATAATCAGACGCGCTGGATTTCATACTTCCATTAATCTTCTTCATTGTGCCTTATAAATCGACAATGGCTAACAAATGCTCTATATATTTTAATTTATTTTTTATTTTTTTTTTTTAAAGAAAAAAACATTGTCATATCTTTGCAAAATTCGAAAGTTCATTTGTAACGCAACAAATATCAAAAATTCTGAAAATATTGTTTTCGTAAATAATTGGTTATTATATATTTGAAAATATTAAAGAAGTGTACAGGAAAACAATGTTTTCAAAACATGTTCGTAGTTATTTGAGAAAATAGTCTCTCTATGCCTCTGATATTAAAAGTAATAAATATAAAAATAGAAAAAGCACTATTGATTGAAAATCAAAACTATAATGGTAATAACGTATTTTCTATGCGTCCTTAACACTTTACCTCTCCTCGACGGTTTCTTTCAATCCCCTCATGCCTCCTCTGGTTGAATAGCAAACGCCTCTTTAGAGTCCTGTTAACGAAACAAAATACAGCACATTTATTGTCGAAAAGAGTTTGGTCTTGAAACTTTGATTCATATAATTATTTTTAATCTACAAGTTAAGTGACACGCTATTATGAATTCACAGAACATGTAGAATCTCACGCGGTTTTTAATAATATTGAACTGTGTCTTTTCGATAGACATATTAGATCCAAAATAATATTTGAAAAAAGTAAAATAATAATAATCTAATGACTATGCTTTCTTAATGATGTAGCCTGAAATCAAGTCATCGCGTGATATTTGTATAAAAAGTCACAAATTTCACCCAAAATTTTCCTTGAACTAAAATATCAATTATTGGAGGACGCGGTCAAGAGTAACGCGTTGGAAATGTCAGCCCGGTAACATTATATCAAAGTGGGCGTTTTACTGAATCGGAGTTATCACCTTGATTCCCCGAGGATACTAAAGAGAACCGCATTCGATATACATAACTAAATAAACACGGATAGTGTAATGCTTACCTCGTAACCAATATCTTACTCTTTTCACTTTAGGAAAAGAAAGTCGTGTGTATGTTTTCAGGCTATCAGATTTTGAAGGAGAACAAAACGAGCATATTGTAAGAACAAAGACAGACTGTAAGGACCACAAACTTGAACGCACAAAAGGTACAGAATTTTTGTTACGTTGTATGTTCTGTAAGTTCTGTCTTGAGTTCTATTCCCTTTCGTATTCTTCTCACGTAACAGTATTATTTTGGTTTTATGTTGTGTGTGGTGGGGTGAGTGGATGAGGGTGCAAGTGAGAGTGTGTGTTTTAAGAATAAAACCTTTAAGATTTGTCAAATTGACAAAATTGATTTTGTACATTTTGTGTACTTAGAGTGTACAACGTAGTTATTACGTACATAATGCTAACTTTTGGCATTTAAAGGTAGCGACCCTATCGACAACTTCGTCCCCTACTTTATCAAAGTTGAGATTTTGGTATCAGAAGAACGTTTATATCTTCCTCAATACTCCAGTGAAAAGTATGGCTCAGGAAATGCTTTCTTTTAATTTTATGAACAAAAATGCCTCCAAATGTGACCGACCACATTAATTAACACACGCTATCCTTTTTGGCATATTTAGTACATTTTTGCTTCTACTATCTAAACGGCTGGAGGGATTTAGCTCATTTTTTTTTATTGAGATGTGTTAGTGATATGCTTCCATATGAGGGAGAGAACAACATATGAAAAATCGGACCATGATTGGGTCATCCACCTTTAAAAATGAAACGATTTCTTTAATGAATGGATGGATGGTTTAAAATACAAATGTGTTGGCTTATTATATTCGACGAAATGAAACGAAACAGGCTCAGTGCGCCCATTGGATTACACATTTTATTCCGTCAGTGTAAAATGTGCGATCACGAAATAAAGCGTGTAATCCAATGGGCGCACTCAGCCCGTTTCGTTTCGTTTCATCGAATATAATAAGCCAATGTGTTTATGTATAGAAATTAATGTATTTATAACAATACTCTTAATTGTGGTAGGATATCTTAATATTAGTGTACACGTCTAAGTAAGAAGATATTTTAAGAGCAGTGGCGTAACCAGCTTTTTTTAGGGGGCAACGGGGGAAACATATATTTCCAGGGGGCAAGCATATATTAAAATTTGTTAGTATAGTATAGGTCTATGTTCTTTTCACTGTAAATTGGCGCGTGTGCAGAAATTCACTAATTTTTCAGGGGGAAGAGGGGGAAAGATTCCCCACAAGGGGGACAGTCCCCCCCCCCCGCCACCCTCTGGTTACGCCACTGTTTCAGAGTGTTTTATCATCGTAGAACGATGAACAATATGCCATTACCTGTTGTCCACAGGATGCAATTCATTCGCTTTGAGTCGACCAGGAGGCAGCCATCTTCGAATGGGGGTATCCATTGGCAAGAAGTTGATACTAATGACGTGGAAACACAGCGCTGCCTGGACTGCATGGTGCATGGCAGCAGACACAGATCCTGTGGAAGGATTTCAATTTGTTCGAGTATGTTATCTGTCATAAACCTCTGGACTGATCAATTCATTACTTGCTCTCTGTACAGCAGATACTGTGTAAATTCTGGGTCGTAGTGTTAGATTACCACAGATTGTGCTTATGTAAATCATAAGAGAACTCCTTTGTATTGTTTTATCCATTTTTCTGTTTCAATGGCAAACACACCAAATACCGCGATCACAAAATCGAATGACCAAACCCAAAGAAGTAAACAACTTAAAAGGGCATTTCGTGATTCCAGCACTGATTTATTTATAATTCACTAGATATTCCCGGCAAAGACTTGTTCCCAAAATTCCAGTTGATTCTAATCCTACGTTTTGATGTTATGAGCAAATGTTTGTATCACAATTGTCCCACAGCCCATTGTGCTGAAAATATCAAATTGCAAATTTCTTGCAAAGACGATCAAAATGCATGTCAGGGTAGGCACGCAAGCAATATTAAATCTAACGGTTCAGGTGATACAAAAATCTTCACTCTTTTAGGTAAATGCCCTTTTAGGTGGTTTGGGGACAATTGACATTTTAGCGCTAAATGGTGAACAGCATCTCGGCTGCGGCCGCTAGATAGACTCTTACGTACGTAAGAAGTAACTGTAAGAGACTTCCGCATTCAAAGAATCTTGGGCTAGATATAATCGAAACCAATTTTTACTTGAAGTCAAACAAACAAATTTATTTATCTTTGTTTTTGTTTTTTATCTCTTAAATGATGCAAAATACAATACATGGTTATAATAAGTAACTCATTTGTCATTTAAAGGAACTTTCGGTTGGTGAAGTGCCTTCTGTGATGTCCCTCGTAGACGGTGGTAGAGATGACAACCAAGTCTGTGTAGGATATAGACACCAATTTGACCTTATCAACGAGAAAAATGGAGACACGTTTAGACTTCATCTCGTGGATACCAACAAGGTATGTAGTATGAAAAAGACATTTTAGTCGTCTGTCATAGGATTGTGGGCGCTAAACAATGGTCGTTTTTGCGATCTTTGTCCGCACGCCGCTGGCCACGAACAAAAGCTCAATAGGAGGTGCCGTATTAATACGCCGGTTCCCCCTGCAATCTTAGTCTGTAGTTCATGTTTATAACACAAACACAAACGATATCTCCGTGCAATGAAAAGTATTAAAGAGGCCAATTACAGGGTTTTTCATAGCGCATTATACGGATTTAAAGACGAAGAGAAAAACTAAAGTTCTCTCGGAAAGTTTAAAGGTAATTTTAGTTTTTAAAAGATGATTGATTCAACACATTCTGCAATTGCAACCAAAATAGTTGCGGCGATCGCGTAAAGGAAGTTACGGCAGTCCGCTAATAGAGGGCCAGGAGTAGACGTCTAATTTCTTTATTTCTTTGAAGCTTAGAACGATAGATAAGTGTCTATTATTTAATTGCCATCGTTCATTTTAGAATATGTATTTTAAAAAGATTATTAATTTACTTATGGAAACTAAAATAAATTCTCATTCTTAATACCGTTTCGATTAAATATAAAATCATTTATCATCACACATCGTACAAAATGTGTTTAACAATCTGATTTCGTGATATGTTATAATAAAGGAAATACTTATTTTAATTGGAATTGCAATTAGGTAAATTTGGTATCTGCTTTGGATATCTACGAAGAAGACGAGCCAGAACTCTTACTATCTTATAATCGTAAGTAGTGTACAAGAAGATGTATTTTCTCTCTCAAAAATTTAATTTCTGTTCCATCAAAATTTGTTTGCTGTTCGGCCTAATTTAAGAGGTACCGGTAAACACGTGAGTTACTTTTGCTTTACAAAACAATGCTTTTGATTATGCTTGGGTGCATCTCAGAGTACAATAGATATAAACGCACGAGTAGTATAGTCAGGGACAGAATTAGCCGACCAATTGCGCGTATGTCAAGGTTTGTCAATCAGCGGGGCGCGGACTGTGATTGGTTTGAATGTGCAATATGGGCGGGGCATGTTCCAACAAAATATGATTTAAAATGTCAAAACATGCCCTATTTGAGTCGGGTTTCCGACGTAGGGACACAATAATTCACGTAAGTAAACTTTCTGTTTCAATAAGCTTTAAATGTTCACAGATTATTCTTCACGGCCGACATATGTTCTGCACC
This sequence comes from Ophioderma brevispina, assembly GCA_023653785.1. Classification (NCBI taxonomy): domain Eukaryota; kingdom Metazoa; phylum Echinodermata; class Ophiuroidea; order Amphilepidida; family Ophiodermatidae; genus Ophioderma; species Ophioderma brevispina. Next base: position 185,201 of record JAMKCH010002717.1, read on the forward strand.
GTCAAATTACGTCAGACGCGCAATTGGCCGCCTTATTCTGTCCATATCTATAGTAACATGTTCATCTACATGGCCCGCAAGGTCATGGTATGTCACGTTGTTATTATACAATCCTTAAATATTAGAAATATTTATCATAATTATAAAATAATAAATACCGGTATGTTAAATGCATCGAACAATGACTTGAGTTAAATCGAATTCAGTAATATATAATTTTAGTGTCAAATACACCATAATTAACACTGGGAATACGTCCAAGTAGGGCGCTTAACGCAGTACATAATGCTGTTAGTGCGCTTTTTGACCTGTGCGATGATAGCAACTTAATTTGTGTTTATCATTTCTGCAGGGAAGAGGCAAATATGATTTCAAAATTGGGAATTGACTATACTTTCACCGTGGTTTTACATATTTTATGGTTTTCAAAATCATTATGAATAGTTAAAATACTCCATAGTATTTGTTATGAATAGTTCAAATACTCCATAGTATTTATTATGAATAGTTCAAATACTCCATAGTATTTACACTTGCTTCTTTACTGCGATAGATGAATTCTATTCAAACTATTAACAAATATCGTTATTGAATATATCAATGTTAATTTTTTTTTCTGTAACGACTTATTGTGTGCCCACTTTATATACGTAACACTTACCCTGTAACTATAGATAACATAATCAGGGGATATTGCGATTGTTGTTTCATTTGAACAGATGTATCCCAATTTCGGAACCTTATGGGTGAACCAACATCTGATTTTGACATCCATTGGAATTCCGCGCCAAAAGCAATCGGTAAGTGGTACTATTTGTAGTTCGAGTCCAGTATCATCACTATATTGAAGCTTATTGAGAACCAAAACCGCCGTTAAAGGTTCTGTTGTGGTGACAAGCAGACGAGCTTTCGACGTGCGCAATTTAACCCACTAAGACACCTACATTTCTCAGACGATAGCGACAAAGACGTGTTGATGTCACCTTTGGTTTAACACCTAATCAGAAGTTGACAGAATATTCAAAATGTGCAATATGTTATCAGGCAATATTCACTGCAAAACCGTTGAATTTGGAGCGCCAACTCCATTGTCTAATTTTGAGTATGAAAAACGGTAAACAAAGTGTCGTGAGTCCACCTAGCGCTGGCGCACATAAAATCGTCAACATCGTCTTGCGATTCGCAGTTTGTATTGCTCAAACGATTTGGATTCATTAAGGGTTTGGCCACTTTCAATGAGGCTTGGCTGCCATCTGACATTTCCTTTGCTCACCAAAGACCCCGCATATACTCATGGTCATGATCTCTACTTCACACATGGATACATAAAAAATCATACTCGTGATTTTATGTAATCTGTTCCTACACAATAGCCATAAGCTTATAAATGAAAGCTTTGCTCAAATTGTAAGACTTATAGCTTTAAACTTATACGGTATATGAATACATGACCGTCAATGAGGAAGAGAACCATCTGCACTACAGATGGTAACTCAGACATCGGGGACTTCAAGTTCTTAATTAGGCTCCTGTGTTGCTGACAGCAGGAAAGACTTCCTGACTCCCAAAGGGCAAGCTTGGAATGCCTGTAATAAACTACACCACTTAGGGCAATCTGGTATCTCCAATTCATCCAAGCTGACCTTCAAAGCCTGTGTAGAGAATATCCTATTATGTGGATCTGAGACCTGGACTATGAAGAGAAGAGCTACAGGATACACCAAGCTCCTTATGCAGGTACAACAATTTCATCCACTGTCGCCTAGTGCCGAGCACGATTTGCAGGTTGCTATCATCGTGCAAATGATCAAGTGGACTCAGATGTCATATATTGGAGGTTACCATGCCTAAATAGGGGTCGTCGCCCCTTTAACTACATTGATGTGATTGCTCCAGACATCCGATCAATCTGACATCCCAACTTCCCAACTTAATGACGAAGAGGAACATTTAGTGCTACATGTTGAACAGCATTTCGGCTGCGGCTGCTTGATCTGGACTTCAATGAGTAACTACATGTGATAAGTCTTTGTTTTCTATTGATTGTATTTTCCCCTAAAATGCCATGACGATTTTAGGGTATTTTTTAAGAACAGCTAATATAATATAAGCTGCATAAAGACATACGTGTTATTAATATAACCTTTTAAATAAAAACAGGTAAGTCATTAGGTAAATTATATTAAAAAGAACCAAAAGAAAGAAATGCAAACTGAGGAAAGTGGGGCATTTCGAAAATCATAAAATGGAAAATCGCAATGTTCAAGTTGGACTGGTAAAACAAGATTATATGTTACTTGTTCTTTAAAAAAAAACCTAAAATCGTCATGGTATTTTAGGGAATATGCAGTAAATAGAAAACAAAGACATATCACATTTAGTTACTCAATGAAGTCCAGATCAAAGAGTGTTTATAACATGGTATACACCACATAATTTTAAAACTGTATCTTACAATTTGAGCAAACAGAACATTTGAAGGAATTTTGCAAGCTTATGCTCAATCTGTAGGACAGATTATATCGTCACGAATCTTCCAAACAGGCCAATCGACCAAAAGTCACATTTCGAGATATCGGCGATTGAAGTTTTAGAGAATTATGAACTTGCATATCTAAAATTTGAAACCTTTTAGGAAAATGAGTTTATGTGGACATAGTGGACATTGAACCGTTCTTCATTTTGAGCACGCTTTCAATTCAAGTAACCTTTGTTTTCCTTGTCAAATTTAATTATTAAGTGATTGGTCTGTTTGCAAAAACTAAAGAACGTCCTCTGTTTCTATGTCAAAGGAGACGAATGCGCATTGGCCTGTTTGGCGTACTCAAAAAGAGTCGATCGATCGCCTCAGACGGTGGTGTTGAACATGCTTTTGCCTGCTGAGGGAGCTATAAATGACTATGCATTTGTATGATTTTCTAGCCGCCATCATCTCTTACAGGCAAAATATGCCAATGAAGCTAGAAAGAGGACTGATGAGGTTCTATTTTTTTTTAATTTTGTAATTAGAATTGATTTAATCAAATTTAATACTTAAAGGAGGATGGCCCGATTTAAGTATATGAAATGTTCATCTTGATAGATTGGCCTTCACCCCAAAACTCCATCTGCAAAGTTTCGCGCCGATATTTCAAGCCGTTTTGATGTAAGAGCTAAAAACTTTTTTTTTTTTTTTTTTTTTTTTTTTTTTTTTTTTTTTTTTTTTTTTTTTTTTTATTGGTCGACCAAAAAGGGGCACATTTTCACTCATAACTTCCAAACCAAACATTCTTTATCCCTAAGATTTCACAGGGTAAATGAGAAAAATAGTAGCTTTCTTCTGATACCAAAATGTTGGCTACTTCCGGTAAAATCTGGACTTCTGGGGACGAGGCTATTAGCGATCGGGCCATGGACCTTTAATGTAAAATATATTACATCAAGCTATAAATATATTAATTTAAATGGAAACCTGTAAAAGCTGTATTTTACGGGGTTTTGTTAGCAGAATTGCTGCCAGAATTTTTTGTAAAATGTATAGTATTTTTCCTGTACTTAATAAATTCATAATAATGTACGATAATGTTGATACTCGAAAAAAAATCGAATAAAAGCTCCAGTTGTAGTCGTTTTATATACCTGGTAAATTGGACATGAAATTTACAGCATTTTGCTGTATTTCCAAATTGAAGCATCGGCCTACATGTGTAAGTACACTAAGGACATCCAAAGTGTATGTCTAACGTTTGAAACCCTGGGAATTATTGGACATAATAACTTCCATAAACGTTAAGTGGAAGAAGTTGTGATGTATCTGTTTATTGCATGAAGGTGTATATTTTGATACTTTTTGCCGAGTAAAAGGAATCAAAGATCACTATTTTATCAAGAAGAAAGCTTTATCTTACTATCAAGTCATTTATATTTGTATTAATTTTACGAGGCGTTCGGACGAAATTCATTTTAATTCTCAATAACGAAAACTATAGGAAGAGTATATTGGCAATAAGTGTCAAATGATGTCTCTAAAAATCGTAAAAACAAACGACTTCATAGTGTTTATTGGTACAATTTGAAATGAAATTGACATTCCCATGGATATTATTTTATTTTTGTCATCAAACAGACCATTGCGTATATGTTTCACCTTTGGAGTCACAGCACTCGTACAGTATAGTTGAAAACTTTCTATGAGCAAAAACCAAACCATTTTGAGGTTAAGATACAGTTTGCCGGCATTTCTACTGCGGTGCTCAATGGTTAAATTGTATTTCAAAGACTTCTGACGTTTAATTTCAATTCAAATTGCCAAAATTTATGATTATCAAAGTGGTATTTATTGAAAATGCAGAATGATAATTTTCTCATATTAAACATATTTCGTTATTGGAATTGAAAGGAAAATAATTTCCTCTATCTACTCAATAAAATGAAGTGTAATCGTGTTGCATTCCATTATATTGAGTAATTTCAATGAGTAATCTTTATTTAATGTAAAATTAATCATGTATTTTAATTGAGATGGCTGATAATGTGAATAATATTTTTTCTACATGCACTGCAAAAACTAGGGTGTTAAAATTAACACCGCCGGTGTTCTAGGAGGATCACACCACAAGGATGTCAAAATTCAACGTTGGTGTTATTTTAACACTCTACAGGTTACCCAGACTTCTACAGGTTACCCAGCGTTGATCGAGAGAGGAGATGAATCTCGCAATATCCCATTGATCGATAGGTCTCTTTATAAGCTGCCGTACGGTGGTTTTCAGGTATCAGCAAACAGACGAATGCATATTGGTCTGTTTGGAAGACTTTCATTTGGCGTTTGGGTATGATTTCCAAAAGTGAAAATGTATTATATCTACAAAATTGGAATATCTACAAAATTGGAATTGGAGCTTGTGATATAGTATCATAATATGCAAAAAACTCAATTTCGCCAAAAAGGTCGATTGGCCTGTTTGGAAGACTCATGACGATATAAAATCACGAGTAAAAAGTTTTTTTAGTACATAGCAGTTATGAATATACACCAAAACCTGCTTATGCTTAAACGCTATAAAAAGGAGCTTTGTATTTTAATCATAACATGAATAATTTTTTCTTGTAACTCAAATATCAATGTGTCTGCATTTCAGTTTGTGCCTTTCCGTACATCTTGGCCTTCACACCAGACTCGCTGGAGATTCGACTTGTAGTCAATGGGAACCTGGTGCACACAATGAGCCTACCTAAACTCAACCTTGTCTGTTCAAAAGTAAGTACTAAAGAAATCGTAGTCAGCATTTTAGAGACTCCATAAGCATAGTTCATATACAACACATGTACTACGTCGTTTATGTGCATTGATTTTAGTACCTTCTGGTTTATTTATGGTCATAGATATCCTTCAGAAAAGCTTATTCCCAAAGTTTCAGTTGATACCGATCTTGCGGTTTGGTGTATGAGCAAATGTTTGTTTCACAGGTTCAGGTAGACTACTGTATACGTAAGAGTGGGTGCACAGATGCATTACTAAGGCTAATCTTATTTTAGGCAAGTCGGTGACGAAGCTGTAGATCACGAAATGTCCCTTTAAGGAAAGCCAGATACATTTTGAAAGAAATGTACTTCAATAACGAAACGGAATAATATCTTTGCTTCCATTTGATCGACCTCTAGTGATGACGAAAAACATAAAGACCTTCTATCCTGCAGTTACAAAAATGCCCCGACAAACAGTAGTTCAATGAGTTGAAGGAATAGAAATACATATTGTATTTTTAGCTGATAAGTCTCACGGTTTTAGCTGTAGAGATTATTTGACTGTACGATTTTCGTATCGATATACACCATATAATGGGATTAAAGCCACAATCAGTCATTTTACAAATTCAATGCTACTTTTCGCTAAATTGTTAGGGTCACATCAAATCACTTTAGATTACTATTCTGTAAATAAAAACAAGACACTTTTAAGAAGAAACAGGGCATGTTAGAGCGAGTTCACATAACGTAAATTTCAAAGCGATCTGCTTGAAGATGACATTTACAACTGGGTAAAATCGGTGTGGTACGCAAAGCCACTTTAGATGTCTTTACTACAACAATTCCAATACCAACAGTGCAAAAATGCACTTGTGAAAAATGGGTGGGGGTCACCGATTTATTGACATTTGAAGAAATCGTTGCATTGCTAAATGAAATGGAGTATCATAGACATGCGCAGCCACTAGCGTTATGTCTTTTGATTCCAACTATAATATCGTCACCAGCCCGAACAAAACGTCGCCGTATAACTCTTTAATACACCACACACACACCACACAAAAAAAAACAACGTATAAGGAGCTCTACGTTTCCGGGAAGCAATTAAAATTTTGCCGACTGGATTTTAATAATCTTACCTTGCCTTACCTGCTGTATTTCTTTATTTGTTCAATCAGTGTGATATGTTCTTCACAACAGCTAGTGTTGACATGTTGCAGCCTAGTCCGAAGGAGCCCAATCGTACATGCTGGCCCAGGCCGAGGGCTAGTCCAACAAATCAATTGCCTGTAAGTCATTATGTTAAATCGTCTTAAATATCGGTGTTTTCGTAAGGTTACATCTGACACGCGACACGGGTACGAATTCGGCAAACCTTTACGGAAGAGAAACCCCGCGGTTTATTCCGCAAGGTGCCCGATTCGTTTATACATGTCACTGTGTCGGGTGTCATTTTACAGAAATTCCCCTAGAATATTGTTCTTTTGGGTTGTAGTACACCATAGGAAAAACAATTTTTGCTGTCATGTGTGGTTCACTCTAAATTTCAAGGGATTTGAGTTAATCTTGTTAATCTTAAGATTGTGGTTAGTGACCAACCAACGTTAGGATTTAAAATGAATCTATATGCATTAAAATGAAATCATTACATTTAGCATATGAATTCAAATCTTAATATGATTGAAGCTAATTTTTTTTTTGCCACATGTGGATTTATCAAGAACTCTTCAGCCCAGCTTCTTCCACCAAGTACATCATTATACGCCTTACGGAACTTCCAGAAAACTTGTACACAGGCCTTGCAGAAACATTCTCATAAATTAGAAATTAGATACTTAATTAGCAATTTTACGCCCAAAATCAATCAGGTAGAGAACTCATCAGCCCGCTTCTTTACACCAAGTACATCTTGTCGGCCCTTACGGAACTCCAGATAAATAGTAAACAAACAGGGGTAACTTTTGTCACAGACGGACGAAGGGACGGCGATCGAACGGACGGACGGAAGCTGATCATTTCATAGTCCCCGTTCGAAACTCGTTCGGCGGGGACAAATTAGCATATTTTAAGAAACACTACGCTAAAATCGGGGGAGAGGCCATATGTGTTTGTGCACGGACTAGTTGCTGTTCTTCCAGCGAGCAAAACATAATAGCATTCACACTCTATTGTCTGTTCCAATACTTCGATTCGGATTTTTTTATAATTATTCAAAAAAATACCGCACGTTCGAAATAAATCATAACCTGGGCTAGCATCACATTTGACCACATCTCAAGTACAAAGGTTGAGTGATTTTAAATAGTGACGGGACTTCAGGGACCCCTGAAACGTGATTCTTCAGTGCCGCAATGGTGCCTTAAGGAGAGGGGGCCAAAACAAAGTTGACAGGGGTCAAATTTTTAAATTGATCCAATCATGTTGAAAAAGCACACCAGTTACGGTGTCTAACCATAAGGATTCAGAAAAGGTATAGTTTGTAAATGTACAGGCAAAAGTTTCAGAGTTAAAGGTAAAAACTGAAACAAAGTTCAATAATAAGGGTCAATTTCAGTTTTTGTAAAGGGGTCAATGTTCGTACCTAGGTTGACTAAGATTGGGATAAATAAGTGGGGCAAAATTATTGGTGGGTTTCGATAGGGTTAAAATAAGGAATAGTTTTAAATGTCTTAAATGCTTCGTATCGGATGGTAGGGGGCACAGAAGGTCAAGTCCATTGCATTTTCAATGGGGCTTGATTATTGGTACCCCCTATTTCTTAAGGCAAGGCCATTGAGACACTCAAAACTATTCCTTTTTTAATCCTATGAGCTCCACCAATAATTTTGCACCATTTTTTTTATCCAAATCGGAGCGGATTTAAAATTTGACCCCTGTACAACTGAAATTGACCCATTTTATTGATTTTTGCCGTTTTTAGCCGTAACTCTGAAATTTTAGGCTGTACATATTACAAACTATACCTTTTCTGAATCCTTATGGGTAGACACATTAATATGGTTACTTTTCAACAGGATTGGATCAATTTAAAAAATTTGACCCCTGTACAATCTTTGTCTTGGCCCCCTCATCTTAAGGCACCACTTGCGGCACTTAAGAATCGAGTTTCAGTGGTCCGCTCAGGCTGTCTACATATTTAATCCCACTTCAAACCTTTTGTACTTGAGATGTGTTACAAATGTGTGCAGCTCAGGATATCACGAAAAGTTGTTAGGTACTAAGCGTTTTTTTAATGACACAAGAATGGGACAATTAAAAACAGCCAAATCTATTGAACATTGGGATTTTACCCTCGTTTTGAAAAATGAGCCGAATAAAAGGTGGTACATTAGTAATACATTCGTGGAATGTCCATTGACTCACTTTGTTAGGTAGTTAAAAGTGTGGAGGAGATGATGTACGATCAAATTGTCCACCAGTGGTAGGAAACGGAATAATTGCAACTTTGTTCCGGTGTGAAAGCAGATATAGTCGGTGGGAGCCAACAGTCCGGGGCTCCGTAGACGATAAACGGAATAAAGCGTGAAACTAATGTTACGTGAAGAGTCACTGATCGATTGCCCTTTGTTCACCATTGGTTCCCGGACTATGATTACGTAGGCCGGACAATAAGTACTTCTACAACACCGGGCTTTGTTCACAGGATCAAATCCGAACGTTGTTATTTGCACTGAATTTTTGCAATCAACGATACGATATTCCAGGTTTCACACGCATTAACGTGAATGGACGCCGTTTTTATAGGAAGCTGTATGATTCTTTGTTCATAACCATTGAATAAAACAACAGGACCCTCTATTAAAGGGAAGAGAAAGATAAAAAAACACGCTAATTTTTAGTTAACATATGTGGAGTAATTAATGTTGAACAGATTATCAACATTGATGATCTGCAAAAATTAATTAGCTAATTAGAAGAACAAAAATGAAATCGGTAACTGATGGGCGCATCCATGTTACCAATAATCTCAACGGCCAAAGTGACGTTTTGGCCATCCTCGCGGCCACTGCTAAGTCATTCTATAGTTTGTCCCATGATGATTGTCAAAACAAAGTAATTTACTTTTGAGTATCTTAACATGTTTGTAATAGGTTTGCACAAAGGGGGTGAAACGCACTTCAAAACCCGTTCGTCCGTGCTGGGCGCTGACCATTTTTGAATTCACGGAATAATTATCAGTTTTTGGGTGTTGCATACACCATAATGTCAATTCGATACAACAATCCGCCAAAATATCATTTGATGGATGTTGGGTGCTATTGGGTGGTTTAAATTTTGTCCTACCCATGGCCACAACACGAATGAAATGACACATCGTCGTCTTGATTATAAAATAAACCCGCCTCAATGATCACTTTTCACCTAAGCCGCATTGCATTATGAGATGAGAAACAAGAGTATCTGAGCCCACTGATCCAGGTACCCTATTATTACAAAACCCTGGCCCCTCTAACACATACATTAATTTTCATCACTGACCGATTTGTTATATGCAAAGCGGCCCCCCCAGTAATGTTGGAAGAAGCGTAGGCAGCCATTGCTTTTTTTTTTTTTTTTTTTTTTTTTTTTTTTAATCTTTAGAAATTCATGCGAGACGGTGAATTCTAAAGATACGTAACGTTTTTGCCTCTCTATCTATTAGAACTCTTTGGGTTTGCATGCCTGAATCGACGGCGTATCTGCATGTGATTAGATCCATAAAGAAATAACTACGTTCACTTCACAGATTACTCAATACAAATAACGGCGTTGGCCCTTACTTCGGATTAAAGATTTTCCAATGAGAGTGAGTCATTGAAGTCCCCCCTTCCCACTCACCGTTCCTGGCCACTATTAGCAATAGTTTCCATTCCCAAGTACTCATTGAAGTCTCCTTGATTTAGCGCTGGAAATTTCAAGTGATGTATAGCATGTGGCAGTGAGGACTCTACTATGAATGGCTCTACTGAGCATTACCCTGAATAAACGTTTCGGGTTGACATTTAGTCCCGCTTTTAAAAAACTTCGAATACAGTTACATTTTGTGAGACACTCTATATAATCCGCTAAACTTCTAACATTCCATCAACATCACCTGCTTTATTTGTTGGCAATATTGGGCCGCTCCCATCAACCCAGTGGAGACAAAGCAAGCGGTAGCGGAATGATCTCCTTTAAAAGTATCAGTATTTCAACGAATGCATTATATGCTCATCGCGGCATTCAAACACCCTGAAATCAAAGCAGGCCCTACATATCAATCATTGTTCGTAACAATGCTTTTAAAAGCGCGCCCCTAATTAGTGAATGGGTCTTGCCATAAGTTTCAGAGTCAAAGGTCAATTTTACCTGGACCCAGTTTGGTGTCGTTTGCCAATAAAATTCGGAAAATTGAATAAAAATTCCGAGAAGAAATATGTTTTCAAGTCCATTGATCTTGTTGGGTCCAATGATAATACCATTTTTTTCTTTCATGTAGATTTCGAAAACATATTTTTGGAAATAATTAATAAAACCCCGGACATCTAAGTTAATTGAACAGAAAGTATTGGTGTATAGCACTGAACGTAGTGCGTGAATCGTAAAAACTTTTCCACAGATTATAGTATCAGTTGTCTTACTTATATAATAATTCGTTGTCAATCATGAGTATATAAGATTTCAAAAAATAAAAGCGCCTTTTTATGCGCTTTGTCGTTTTATGCTCATATCTAAGGCTGGTCTGTAGTATTGTTTTTCAAATTACAGCTCGCCTTTAACTGGAGCTCCTGTGCGTATTTTCAAGATTTCCCTCTCATCAGTTTAGTGGGACAAATGACTGAGAGATCTGTACCATCCACTGGAAACCGACCACGCATTTTCAGTTTCATTTCACCTCTTGTTAACATAGCAGAAAAACACCATCACGAACTGTATCAACGGAGTGATTCTCCGCTAGTGTCATGTATTGCATAGATCGGAACAGCATTCTGACGAATCAAGGGACATAACCCGGGAAGTTCAAATATCCAGTGTTCTCCACCTCATTCAGATAACACGTTCACGTGGGGAAGTAAGTCGCCCATTATAGCCACGCCCTTCGGCAGAATACTCCGACTCTGATATTCAGAGAGTGACCTTTTCCTTTTGAATCCGTCGATGGACATTACCTCATTCCACCAATTTACCACTGAGAGGAGGATCCGAATCATCAGCCGAAACAAGACGCAAGATGTTTGGATGTTTGCGATCTCCAAGACTGCAACGCCGCACCTTTTCGTCACACGCAGAGAATGAAGCACGTGCAGAGCTTTTCGGCCACCATTCTGCAGCCAATCGCTTCGGTCGTCCTTTGTCACCCCGACCTAGATACGGTTCTAATCATTCCGATTCCGTCTTCTATTCGGGAACACGAGGCGACAGTCGTTCAAGCTCTGTTCAGTCTGAAGCTGCCGATGCCAAATTCGAACTGTTTGCCTTGTCACAATCGACTAGGTCGGGCAGTAGCTCTTCGACACAATCAGAAGCTGACATGAGAGCGGAACTCTTGGGCAAGTTTTTGCACTCTCCTAGGCTTGGTCACGTATCGTCTGCACCGGTGCTCGATTTCGAAGATAGAAGTGATTCCGGGTCAGTGTTTGAACCAATACATCTGCCTCCTGATTCCCCCTCTCCACCACCCACCATCACGCATGTGCCATTCCATCTGTCGTCGTCTGTTGACGATGATGAAATAGATTTGAAATAGACATTTATATTGCTGTTACTAAACATCAACTACTTTTGTTAATATTCACTTCACGGCTGGAAACAATTACGATGAAATATTCGAGTCAAGATATTTAACAGGTTTATATCCTTATTACTCTTCTTGCACTGTCAATATTTTTTCTCTACTGTTATTCTAATGTATATAATGCAAAGTGTCAAACATTGTAATTTGATAAATATTTTTACACTATGACAAATCGATACAATTAATGTTACTTAATCTGAAAAAGGTATGGATTTTTTCTACGAGAGGAATGAAAGCATAGTAAGACTTGTTTTAAAGTTTTTGCTGGCAAATCGCCGAAAATGGTTATGTTTATTCATTATCATGTTATCATGAACGGGGACATCGTTGGGTGTAGGTGGACAGCTTTTGATATAAAGAAGTAATTCAGAATACATCACATTTTCCACATTTTTCAAAAGCTATTAATGATAATTTTAGATCTGGAACTTCGTTACAAGCCACAAATACTTCAGTCGTTTCTTACGCTAGTACTGACACTGGTGATTTCTGGTGGTTGTTCCTTGTGTATTACGGAAGAACAATATACCCCACCAGACCTGTGAAGAAGTAATTATAGTCCGCCGTACTCATAGTCCGGCTGCAACGGTAAGGTAAAGAATAGCGCACTCGATTCAGTTGACTCTTCACGCAACATTAGTTTCCATTAAAGGGACATAACACGCTAATTTTTAGTTTACATATGTGATAAATTGTGTTGAAACGATTATCAACATTGATGATATTACAAAAAATTAATTAGCTAATTAGAAGACAAAAATGAAATCGGGAACTGATGGGCGCATCCATGTTACCAATAATCTCACGGCCAAAGTGACGTTTTGGCCATCTCGCGGCCACTGCTACGTCATGTCTATAGTTTGTCCCATGATGATTGTCAAAACAAAGTAATTTACTTTTGAGTATCTAACATGTTTAATAGGTTTGCATGCCTTGAATCGACGCGTATCTGCAGTGATTATATTCCAATAAAAAAATAACTACTTCACAGATTAACCTCAATACAAATAACGAGTTGGCCTCCTTCGGATGTAAAGATTTTCCAATGAAGAGTAGAGTCAATTGAAGTCCCACCTGTCCCACATCACCGTTCAGCTGGCCAGATAGCAAAATAGTGTCATTCCAAGGTACGCATTGAAGGTCTCAATTGATTTTACGCGGGAAATTTCAAGTGATTGTATAGCATGTGGCATTGAGGGACTCTAATATGAATGGCTCTACTCGAGCATTACACGCTGAATAACGTTTCGGTTGACATTTAGTCCCGCTTTTTAAAAACATTTTGTGAGACACGGTATATAATCAGCTAAACGTCTAACATTCCATCACACACCTGCTTTATTTGTTGGCAATATGGCCGCTCCCATCAACCCAGTGAGAACAATAAGCAAAGCGTAGCGTGATGATCTCCTTTAACGTCTATGGAGCCCAGACTGTGGTTCCCGATGATTGTAATCGTGAAAGGGAACCATCGAAGCTATTCTGAGTTCCCGTCGTTCCCAATGATGTTTCACGGTTTCATTTATTGAAAAGTACACATACTGAACTGTATTTCGATTGCAAATGGTTCATTTTCTTTGAATTAATGACCAAAACTAAACAGATAGAACATGTCATGAACTAAATATTGTAAGTTGCCGTACTTAATTATACTATCAAACTAATACGGTATACATCACGGTTTTTGATTTTGTATGCATACGCCACTCTGTGTGACTCCAAGAAAAATATCGTGACAAAAGTCATTCATAATTACAAACATGCATTTAAAACAGCACATACGTAATTAAGCAACTGAGAAATTGTCATTACAATAAACTTAGCCAGTTGAGCTTAAATCTGATATTTTAGTCAGGTTCTTTATGAAGTGGGTGGGAAAGATATTTTCTGATACACCGTATTCTGTATATAGTATTATACTTAAATGTCTCTACAAATTTCACAAGGTGCTATGTAAGCATTGACAAACGATTGTATGTTAATCGTAAGATGAATCTTTAACCTAGCTAGCTTTTATATTTCAATTTATTTTATTATATTTGAAGAGTTTCTTGAAATGAATGTACAACTAAATTGCCGTTTCCGAGTATTAAACAAAGGCGTGATTTCAAAGATTTCGATATTGATCGTCAAAGGAGCCCTTTGATGTATTATTTAATCGGAAATTTATTTAGTTATTTTATTTTTGTTGAGACATCGGTCACAATAGTATATAATATATAATGTGTTCGAAAAGTTTTGCCGCTGGTCGGCCTGTAAGATTTTGATTTTGATGTAATAGTGCAAATGGATTTTCAGGATATCTTATTTTATGTAGTAACGTAGAATCAGAATTACACGTCCCTTTCTTCACACGAATGTTGTGTTTGAGGGCTCTTTTTATTTACGGTAGGAAATTTGCATATAATATAGGGTGTCCCTTTCACGTTCTTTGCAAGTATAAATTCCTAGTCAGTCTTATTTCTTACTAGATTCTAACGTTGCCTGGACTAGCTCTCATTTATGTGAAGGTATTGAAAGAGCAACACAGTTCTGTTGTACGGTTGGGTACAAACCAATGATATCAATTGTAAGTCTTTGTTACCTATTTGAAGTTATGTTTGATGTGCAATGATCCTTGGCGCTTGCCCAAAGGTCTATAATTCGTTGTGTGAGTGCATTTGTGTGCTGCCATATATTGGTCCACCCAATTCACATAGCAGGAACCTGTTATAACTGGTAAATGCTATTTCTATTCAGCAGGTACCTGTTATAACTGACTCAATGTATATACTGCATACAGTGCTATCATATCACAATAGTATTATCGCTTTATTCCGTAAAACTTATGTAGGATTAAAATCAATCTCCTCCCCCATCCTCCCTCGCTAGTGTAGTGGATAAGAGCATCGATTTATAATGCAGGTATCACAGGTTCGAATCCAACCATGGCCTTTTTAAAATAAATGTATTTCAATATTATTTTAGAGTAAAGAGAAACATTACTAAGTCCAGGGTTGGAAATACGCGTACACAATACGTTAAGGAACAGTTACCCGTTCCACTGGTACCTGCTGTATAGCACTGTATGCAGTGTATACATTGAGTCAGTTACCTGCTGAATAGCATCTACCAGTTATAACAGGTTCCTGGGTCATTAGAATAACTGTCAATTTGTCTTTCCTTAAGTCAGTGGCTCTTGAAATGGTTCTCCAGTTGCCTGAAGAACCATTTCAAGAGCCACTGACCAAAGACTTGGCAAAATAGTATGTTTGATGGGAATTTCTGACAAATGGCAGCTATTGCACTTATGACATTCCTGCATTCACATGACGATTTGGTTTTTACTTTGTGAAATATGTTTACTTATGTTGATTTACCCTTGCTTTCAAAACCTAACTAGTAGTAATAATTAATGCCACTTTGGGACTTACAAAGAACTTTTTCAAATCAAGGTCGTTTGGAATATCGAAATAGCTTGCCCATTATCTGAAGGTCGACCTGGTTTTGTCTATTCTGAATTATAAAAAAAATTATGAGTACAACCTAACTTTGGATTTTGATTATTTATCAGTTGTAACAGAATGCATCAGTGCACACTTCAAAATACAGGATTTTACTCATCATATTTTGAAACAAAAATGTTTTTGATGAAACGCATTGTCAACATTTGTTAAATGATGTGCACAATGGTATGCATATCAAAATGGGTTATATTTCAGGATAATGATTGCCCAACCGAAAGTGTTGAAGAAACACCGTTTCTTTTGTCAGGAATACATTTAAGATAAGAGATTTATAGTCAAAAGTGTTTGAACTCCACAGTTTTCCACCTGTAGCCTTTTTGGGACACCTTATATTAATGTGCTTACAGGAAATCCGAAGTATATCACTTCTCTTTGTTGATCTAGTTTCATTGAATGTAAAAACCACACATTTGATATAATATTGATCAAAATGCAAGACATTGTATGAAGTTTTAGTGTTAGTTGCAGGTGGCACTTACAATTTTAGTTTACTTCACCTGCAATAACCTCTTACCCATTGCCATTCCCTATTGTAACATAAATAGTATCTAAGTTCCTTTTAAGACATAAATAGGCCAAAAATTGGTACAAAGTGACTCTTTCTTTTTGATGTCAAAAATTAAAGGTTGCAAATGGGGGTAATTGCATTATAAACCCTTTCCACCACCACTTTGTAGGTGTGCTTATTTCCGTTATTGGAATCAAGCATAGTGATATGAGTAGTTGGGAAGTGTTAAATATGTAATTATGCTGCAATGTATGCTGCATGCCATGATCATCATGGAATGGTGGCTGCTATACTTGTACATGTGTTTGAAGTAAACTCGACTTGTGAGTGTATGAAGGTCGTAAGTGCAATAGCTGCCATGTGACACATCTGTGTGCTGCCATGTATTAGGATAACTATCAATTTATCTGTCCTTGAATCAGTGGCTCTTGAAAAGGTTCTTGTCGCTTAAAGAACCCTTTCAAGAGCCACTGACCAAATACTTGGCATAATAGTCTGTTTGATAGGAATTTTCGACAAATGGCAGCAATTGCACTTACGACATCCTTACACTCATATGACGAACTAAGCTTAAAGGGAGAGTTCAGCTAAGAAAAATATTCAAACATCCACATAAATGATCCCATATAACCACGCCCACTTCCCGATTTTGCTATGACGAAAAACTCAAAGTCATTTTAGGTATTTCCTATGACTGCTACATACAGTATAAGAGGGGCCCCGGGCAGAAAAAATAAGACGTTTCATAGTAGTTGTGGGTGTATTATTGGACCAAACCAGAAAGACTCAGCATCAGGCCTGCAGGGAATATCGTGTTTGTGAAGAAATAAACATTATAACCAGGGTCGAAATAGATCAATATGGCAGTAACATCGCATCGCATGAAAGCGAACGATGCGCAACTTTAAACAATGGGGGACGAAATAAAATCGATATGGTAGTGACGATACCTACGATTACCGAACAAGGATCCAGGATTTGAAAAACGTCACAATTACCGGGGGGCTGAAGGCTGAAACTTGTCCAAAATGGGCTCATTTTACAAGATTTTGCAGAATTACCAGGAGGCGCGCGCCCCTCCGCCCCCTCCCTAGATCCGCGCCTGGTTAGGGTGCAAATTTACCAAAAATTCCCGGATTCGAATCCCGGTGGGGTCTCTTGCTGGGATTTATTCGGGTACTCAATTCTGGATTTGATCTGTATGCCAGCTATTGATCAAATACAGAATACCGCTCTCCTCCATGGTTCACTTGGAATTGGGCGAATGAATCATGAAAGCATCCCGTCCTTCGGAGGGGACGTTAAGCCGTCGGTCCCGTGTACAGAGAGTCACAACTGTACATGTTCATCGCAGTCAGTGTCGAATAAGAGTAGGGTGAAAACCCCCTGACTGTTGCCAATCCGCCTCAGCCTGAAAAAGCAGGCCATGTTAGGAGCCGTCCGTATCATGGATACACGCGGCCCCTGATCAGCTTACTCAGCTGAATAAATCCTGACACCACCACAGCCATTACCAATGACTTGTGGATACGCTAAAAAGAAGAAGAAGAGGAAGAAGACCATAGAAATAACTACATTATACCTGTGATTTTGTCCAGTTAACGGTTGCACTCCGTTTCGTTATTGGAATAAATAAATGATACAGAGTATATATGATGCCAAAATAAGGTACAAATTTGTGTATCAAAGTGAACCTTATTTTGATTTCAAAATGTGAGAAGGTTGCAAATCCGCAAAATTACATTAAACCCTCCGAACCCACTTTGTATCACATGCTTTATTCCGTTAACAGAAAAGAGCACATGAAATAGAGTAGGTGCGAAGGGTAAAATGTAAGTGTACCTTTTAAATTATATTTAATAATCGCACTCACTTTGTATCATGTGCTGTATACCGCTAACGGTATAAAGCACATAATATACAGTAGGTGCAAAGGGTCTAATGTAATTATACCTTTAAATCTGTCTGTAGACCACATGATTTTGAAAAATCTGCCAAAATGCTCGTCAGGTGCATTATGATTTTTAGCTGCTAGAAGTCAATAAAATTAGGTACATCCATTTCTCCTGCAACTTTCACACCAAATAAACATCCAAATAAGCGTGGTTGTAGTATGGGTTTAATTCATTACATTTGAATATTTATCTTTCCTGGACTACCCACTTAAAGGTCAGTGTTACACAACAGTACTTTTTCATAGATTTTTGAAGGCATGTTGTTAACCCTTAGAAAATGATCTATGTTCAAAATATAATTTCAGTGCAGATTTAATGTGTAGAATAAACATTCCTGTTTGACTAATTTCATTCCATGTGCTTTGAAGCCAAGACTTCTATAATTGTAAATTGTGATATTTCTATATTACGTTACCTAAGAATAATGTATAAATTGTATAAAAGTTCCTGTAAATAGTGATTAAAATCACTTGGAATAAATTATTTATTGTAATTTTACTGTATATAATCAAGGCAATTGCAAATTTGCTATGGTGAATGTATAAACAGTCTATGCTGGTGCAGTACAAGGAGTTGAAACGTTATTTTCTTTTTGTCATCGAACACATCTAACTATAATTACGATTAGCCAGTGATATTGTATAACTGTTATTAATTTATGTTTTTGTTGTGAGAGTCATTGTCTATTGCCGTGTTAATGTGTTTTTTGTGTGTTGTATAATATATCATAATTGTTGACGATGTCATTTAAGGATTATTGAAATATTTTCCTATTCCACATAAATTGTATCCTGATTACAATTTCGTTTTTGTTAATCAAAACGATTTTTTGGCGGGGCAGATTCAAATCATAGTTTCCTTTTACCTGGCGCCCAATTAGAATTATAATGGTGTGACAGAAAATACTTTACCCTACAAATACCACATGCTTAGGGTTTGGAGTTTTCTATACTCATTATGCCAGAAAAATCCCACTGATTTATGTACTAGGCTTGTAATATAAAATGTTCTAAAGACACTATCAGTGATTCATCCGAAAGAGTGAAAATATTTGAAAATTTCCAGGAATAGCTTTAAAATGGAGGGTATGTCTGTAGAATTCTCATAAGTTACCTTTTTCAACTGAAGAATTGACAGAAAAGGAAGAAAACGACAGTGGTCAAGATATCAATCTCCATTCAGTAACGTGTTGTATTATATAAGTGTTTAAACAGTATTGACTTCCGATATCCGATTTTGTCCTTATTAGGTTGCTTCCGGTCTTATCATTTGCAGAGTATGTTAGGATACCTGTTACAGACATACAAAAATTTGATTTTTGATTTCTTCGATTTTTTTTTAATTAGCACTCATAGTGCCTTAATTACCTTAGTATCGTATCGGTATGTCTGTTTTCTCATGTAATTTCTGTATACATTTTAATGAATGTGAATAAAAACAATAACCATTCCTAGACCTCATACCCCGATATTTCAACCTTGGTAAAAAACCCACAGGGCCATCCTGGTAATGTTTTGCACCGAAAAAGGATATGCCAAGGATGACAGGTGCATTTGTAACGAAGGATTCATCTCATCCCTTACCAAGTCACTAAAAGACACAACAGGGGGGATTTTTTGCGAAGCGTATATTATAGGAAAATGTGATGTCTAAGACAGTACTACACGACGATGCACCCCAGAAATCTGTCTGGAAAGTATATTTAACACTTAAGTGCTCAAGGGGGGGGGGGGGGTTCCATAGTACCCAAGATTGTTTTTCGGCGATTCTCAGTCGTGAAAAATTTTTTCGAGCTCTAATTTTTGTAATTGTGTATAACTTATTGATGCGCTTCTTTCATATAAAAAATTACTAAATTCCGCGAAACACATTGTTACTTTTGAGCGATTTTTTTTTCCGCATTCTCGAAAAACAATGATTTGCACCCAATTTCCAGACGATAAACGGAACCATTTTTTATAATTGCACCTTTGCGCCTTGTGTCTTATTCCCCCCTCAAAGGTGGTATGAGTTTCATTTGAAAATTCCATCGGGAAAGTGGTTTCCTTAGGGGGTTCCATGGAACCCCCCCCCCCCCCTTAGGCACCAACGTGAGTGAAAACACCTTAGGCACTTAAGTGTTAAGTATCTGTGTTGCAAATTGTTCAGCTTTAGAACAGAAAGAAAATATCAAAAGATGTGTAGGAAGTATTATAAGGATCACTAGATGTCTTTCATAACGTAAAAATTAACACCGTAATGTTGAATAAACCACACAAGATTAGTCGGCGCGAAAAGGTGTGATATTGTAGACATTAAAAAATTAAATCCAGAAGACCACATTCAAATAAATCTTTGCAAATTGCCTACAAAATTGTTTGGCGTAAAAAAAATAAATAGACTTAGAATACCGTAATCTTGAAAAGATAAGCATAATGCTGAATTGAAATTTGTATTTTTATCAATCCTGACATACATGAAATGATCACTGTCGACTTTTCTCTCTCTTTCTCTCTCGCTCTCTCTCTCTCTCTCTCCCTCTCTTTCTCTCTCTCCGTCCGTTTGTCTATTTTCAGACTCTGCCTCAGTCTCTTATCGTCTCTTTCTTTCTCCGTCCCTCTCCCTCTATTTCTCTTCCTCTCCCTTTCTTCCCTCTCTCTCTCTCTCTCTCTCTCTCTACGCCCCTCTCTGTGTTTGCTGTCAACATTTCGTCGTAAATATAGGTTTCTTGCGTATGAACAAAAAACAAAGTTCGACAACCAGATCCACTGCTCGGGGCGACCGATAATTATGCTTTGAATCTGCTCTTACCGTAAAATAACATGTATCACAAAAACGCCAGTATTTTTTTTAACGTTCACTTTCACTTGATGTATTACCACATCTCCCTATTCTACCCATTGAGCCCTATTTACATGGAATACACTACAAGTCATTTAACTATTGTAGGTGGTAGAATATAAAATACACCACGCCGGGCAGTTGAAACTATGTTAAATAATAGAATAAAATTGTCAGTCATTAACTCACATTGTACCCAATATTGTGGTTGAAATGTTGAAATTTCTTTAGAGTTTCAAAAAATAAGACAAACAAGTATGTATTGTTATTCTCTTTTGTTAAATTAAGAAAGTGTTTCAACTTTGATTTTATGACTATTTCGTCACTTTCAAAATGCCTTCATATGATAACATGAATACGTCCTACTCCTTATTTAAAATATGTGTTTAATTGACAGGTGTTACAATGCGATAACGATATTTGCTACTTACATAATTGTAGGTATACACAAAAAAATGTATTTCATTAGGTGCAACCCATGATCCATGGTAATCAAGACGGGAGCGCACCGGTGTATGCGTACGGCATGCCATTTGTGGTAACCACTATTATTTCAAACAATATTCTAACCGTGAAATATTTCTTGGTTGGCATTTTTATACTTCAATATTGTACGTGTTTGCACACAGGAGTTTGTTGTTTATATAGTTAATATTTTCGAACAGGGGCAACAAAATTCAAGGTTTCACCAACGCCCCTACACCTTACCTATCATATCCCCAACTAAAGTTGTATGGTCTTATTATTATTGTCGCTAAGAAAAAAATATTACGAGGGTTGCAATCCGAGCATGTTTGACAGAGGTTGTCTCACATCTGCCGAGGAGGAAACACGTGATACCAATGTGGGCTTTCCTTAATTCTTATCAAGTCATTATTTTAATTCACGCATGCTATCAAATCAAGCCAGCTAAAACCTAAGTACGTTGCAAAAAATAACCAATAAAACCACGAACAATTAGGCAACATAATGCCATTATTGGGGCATAGAACGCCACGATGCGTTCGGACCTTTATTTTTCATAATGCCGTAAATAATCCGTGGAGAACAAGTAGGCCTATACACAGAGAAAAATGTTATGTAAAAAATAAACAAGCTGTGTAAAAATAAAACTCTGTAATAATTAAGTAAAACCTTTTACCTAAATTAAGTAAAACTTTACCTCAATAAAGTGAAATTTATGATAGAGTTCTTTTTTCACATTGTTTATGTATTTTTTTTCTCTGTGTATACAAACGCATTCAATAATGTCAATAATGACTGCTAAGTGTAATTCAGTACGGCAAATAAAAGTGTGTAACCCCGTTAAGTGATTGTAGGCTAAGGGCTTAGTGGCAACTTCAAAAAGCAACTACAGGTTAATCGCCGGTTCTGCCCGGTTGGAACTGGTTTCTGTTGGATTACATCACGGTTTAACGGTCATTAACCACTGTTTAACCGGCGTTAAGATCTGAAGCCATTCCCTTTAACATAATATAAACCGAGAAGAGAATGTTTGGGCCTGAACATTCCACAGTATATATAAGTTGACAAATGGTTGATAAGATAGATATGGATTAATCCATAAAATTTAGACATCTCCGAAGGAAATAGGTATCGATAACATGTATAGCCCCGTGAGGACTAAAGAGTAACATTACAATGTCTTTTACATTATTTTGACACATGAGGCCCATGGTGAGAATGATGGCATCTGTTGTTGGTAAACTAAATAAATGATGCGTTATTTTAGCAATATTTAGCCCATTGGTTATCCAAATCTTCAGCTGCGTTGGTATTGCAAATAAATGGATTTGTCCTTTCTTCCAGGTCAAGAATTGGTAAAGTAGATACAATTTTGGGGGCAAAATAGAGCCAGGATAAACATTTCCCTAGCAAAGGGGGGTGGGGACATTGCATTGCTTGATTATGATATCAACAGATCAGAGCGATTCTTGATTGTATCATGCACTGAGGACATGAATAGGTTTACCCAGTAATGTCACTGTTGGCTAGTGTGGTGCTGGGTACACCTATTCATATTATCAATGAAATAATCAAATTGCATCACAGCATTATTAGAGTAATTATTATCATTGGGTACATGAATAGGTTTACCCAGTAATGTCACTGTTGGCTAGTGTGATTCTGGGTACACTTATTCATATTATCAATGAAATAATCAAATGATATCACAACATTATTAGAGTGATTACTGATTATATCATTGAGTACATGAATAGGTTTACCCAGTAATGTCACTGTTGGCTAGTGTGATTCTGGGTACACTTATTCATATTATCAATGAAATAATCAAATGATATCACAACATTATTAGAGTGATTACTGATTATATCATTGAGTACATGAATAGGTTTACCCAGTAATGTCACTGTTGGCTAGTGTGATGCTGGGTACAGCTATTCATAAAATAACCAATAACCACTCTACTATTGTGCTGATGTTACAACCATTGTGAAATGCTTTCTGACCCTGTTTTGAAAAAGAACTCTCCACCGAGTATTTGGAGTATGTTTATCCCCCATTTGATTTTGCCCTCAAAGATTTTGCTAAAGTATTTATTTTATGTGTCAGATACAAAATAATGCATAATATTTAAGTTTAATACCTAACCTCTTTTCATGGTACGTTTAACCTTTGATCACTTTTAGAATTGGTAAGGTGGTAGGTCATCATAAACGTTGTATAAGTTTTGGTATAATACAATTAGCATAATTTTGGCTTTTTTGTCCTATCCAATTTATCTTTATTTAATGTCATCACTGATCGCCCATATATTTCACGGGTAAATAGAACAAGATTCGCTGTGAGGTAATACAATCTCAATTCCCATGGCGCAGTTCAATAGCTTTCATTCACCAGTGTGTTGAGGAAATACACACCCTGGATTTTTAGTATGATTTATGATAACCAGAACATGCATGGTCAGCTGTTGTTAACATGTACCCATCCAAGGTTACTGAACTGAGCCCTTGGTAGATTAGCATACCTTACCTCATAGTGATAAGAGCTTTATGTTATAAAAATTGGTATTATATTTTGTCGTTTGAGTGCAATAAAGTGGAAACCGACTTTTTGGCAAGATTGAGTTTGAATGGATTCAATGGATAAAGTTGGCCAATGCGGATTAGGCTAATGAATTTTTGCGGTCATCTTAAGAATGTGATTATTAAATATAAACCAAAATGTCATCAGTGTAAAGCTAGGATGTCATCTATACCGTTTCTGACTTTGTCGACGAATCCATTGATGCATTTCGAAGATAATTACAATGATGTAACAGAAGTACATTTTAGCTACGAGAGTTTTCTATCTTTCCTGTAATAATAGACAAAATCCTTTTATGCGTTTCTAAGTGCATCTTAGTTGTATCTGCGCAAAATACAACAAATTGACGTCATATGTACGACTTCTCGCACTCACCAAGAAAATTGACATGTAAATACTTTTATGCTATTTCCCTGAGAAATATGATATGATGTAAGGAGTTTTTACAATGAAACTACGTCACAAAGTCCTATTTTGTCAAAAGCATTGCAAACTTCAAGAGAAACGTTTAAAACAATGTCGTATCTGCGCAAACACCCGCGCTGTATTGCACTCAACTAGAAATTTGATGTAAAGATACGCCTCCATAATTAGTTAGGTTGGCTTCATAACTCATCCACTGGTTGGGCTATTCCAGAACAATGCCCCCCCCCCCCCCATAGAGGGCGCCGAATTGCAGACTTTTTGTCACTACTTTTTGAAGCTGGATTCCAGAATTAATGTCTAATACGGGTTGGGAATTCAGCCATTTTAGGTATATGAGGGGTGACGAATTCCAGTGTTTTTTACTATTTTCAGATTGTAAATTCCAGCAAAAAAGCAATATTTTTCAACAACGCCCTCTATACCCCTAACCATAATCATCTATGAATTCATGTTTTTTTTACATTGGTAAGATTCGGAATCCTGGAATTTACGGAAGTAAAATTCCTGGTAATTTACGCCGTATCGTTCGGAATTCCAGTAATCATTGTGGCAAAGATAGCCAGGAATTCCAGATATTTTGTGAACACAAATTATTGCCCTCTATAGGGGGGGGGGGGGCAATTTTTTTCTGGAATAGCCCGTTGCTTGCCGGTTCCGCCAGGTACTTCCAGGTTCGATCAGGTTTCCATTGTTACAAACAATTCCGCCATGAACCGCAAGCCAACCGGCAAATGAGTTTTGAAGCCACCCCTTAAGAAATGTTAAAGACACTATCAGTGATTTGAAAAATATTTGAAATGTGCAGGAATAGCTTCAAAGTGAAGGATAAGTCTGTAGAATTCTCATAAGTTACCTTTTCCAGCTGTAGAATTGACAGAAAAGGAAGAAAACGGCAGTGTTCCAAGATGCAATTCTCCATTCAATTACGTGTTGTAGTAAGTGTCCGAACGGACAGTAATGACTAAAATCTCCGATTCTGTCCTTATTAGGTTGCTTCTGGTCTTATCATTTGCAGGGTATGTTAGGATACCTGTACTTGTTACCTACATGTAAAAATCTGATTTTTGATGATTTTTTCGATTTGCTGATTTAGCAAATCACTGATAGTGTCTTTAATTATTTATTAATTGATTTGAGTGGAAGATAACCCATTTATATTATGTATAACGTAATTGTTAGTTTTGATCCTAGGCAATAATTGTTAATAAACTTTAATTAGATTAATAAATATTCAATAATTGTTATAGTTAAACATTTAGGCTGGTATTCTGAAAGGGAGTCTAACTTTACTCCTGGGTTTAAACCAGGGTTAGTCCTACAAGAGTGGACCTTTTTTCCTTCCAACATACTCTAAAAATGTGCTCTAACAGATGAGAAAATTCCTCATGGATGGAGAGGAACGGCCCATTCATGGGGAATTTTCTCATCCGTTACATTAAACTTTCATATTATTTTAAAAGAAAAAAGATCCACTCATGTTGGACTTACCCTGGTTTAAACCCAGGACTAAAGTTAAACTCCCTTTCAAAATACCAGCCTTAAAAGCATAGTAAAACACAATTGCTCTCATAATCGCGAGAAGGTAGGTAGGACTTTATTGCACTCAGACGATGATTAAAAACAGTATCTTGAGATATTCGTGCAAGTGTTCTACTTAATTTATTCATATAAAGAAGCTCACAAATATTAAACAATGATTGCTTTTGTTGGTCCTGTGATGTTTTGGCTGTATTAATATTTTTATCACAAATGATTGGTACTAATTCTCCATGATATAGATAAGTTTGTAAGATGTTTAAAATATTATAACCATGACTATATAAATTGGGTATGTATTTATGTATTGCAATTTTATACTTCATTACTGATTCAATAAATAACTTCACAGCCTGAAAATAAATACTGATTCGTACTTTGTTGCCTTTTTTTGTTGTTGTATGTATCCCAACGAATAATTAGTGTAACGTGTTCTTTGTTGAGACAAGGGTATAGAGGAAGGTATCGTAAAGATGCATGTAATTAACAACTAGATATTGTCTTATGCTTGTCGTGTAAAACTTGATCCAGGATATTATTTTTTCTGCTCGTATGGTTTATTCTAGTTGAAAATGTGAACTGTTTATAACTTTCAGTCCGTCCTTATGTTGCGGTTTACCTGAGAATACAAATTTCTCTAAATTTGGGCTTGATTGGTTGTAGAACACCCGCCGAGAACCTTTTGAAGATTTATTGGACAACGAAACAGAAAAGAACACCAAAAAACTGAGAAGCATGCTTTGATTTTCTATCGTGCACGGAAGAAAATACTAAACCATATTTTTATTACGTAAAGACGGATGTTTTGGGTTTGTTCTCTTCAGGTGTGATGTAAAACAATGGTAAACATTCTAAATGTGCAAAATACCCGGTTTCCCAAAAAATGGGGCACACCTTTCTGGAAATGTCCTCACGTTTCTTTAAGATGAGAGTGGGGTCAGGTCAGGTTAGGTTAGTGTTCTGCCCCTTCTCTAGCGGAGGTTCTGTTTACGCCAATGATCTCGACAATAGGCTACATACTGGAGAGTAAGACTAGGGTGGTCAAACATGCCTGTTTATGGCACTAGACAATGCTTGTATGTTGTATGTATGGGGCATTTGGGGCAAAATCTCATTTTTTATATGAAATGAAAATTTACACCGGCAAATAGCATCTCATGAAAAACTCCAATTGATATGTTATCTGCTCCAGCACATTTAAATTTATGCTTTGATCGATATTTACAGGACTGGCAAAAAATCAGTATTTTTGGCCATTTTCCCATTGAAATGTACACGATTTTGCAGATTTTGGTGTAAAATTTGCTCTAAAATTGCCCAAATTCAATGTAAAATCTACACTGGCAAATAGCAAGTTGTGTAAACAAATTATTGGTTTTTAAATCATTTAGCACCAGTTTTACTATATTCAGATCCAGCATATTAAAATATATCATTGGTTTTACCATTTCCAAGCCTTATAAAATGGGCATTTTTGACTTTTTTGCCCAAAAACTCCCTTCGTCGTCTAGTAAAGCGCCATATTTCAATATCAAAAACACTATAATTTCATAACCGCATGTCCGATTTCAAAATTAAAGCAGTTTTGGAAACCCTGTGATGATATCTTTCAATAAAAACAACAATGATGGCATTTAAACAAACTTCATATTTTGGTGTGACATGCCTAGTAAGACTGATGTATATTGGCTTCACATGTGTAATGCTCTACCACTATAACTCATGTGAGTGAGAATCAACTATGTAGTGCTCATCATTCAGAATGATCCCCGTAAAAATACGGTTATTCTTATAAAAAACATAAAATACATAATGCACAAACCATTGCCAAACGTGGCGACCTCCATTTGTTAGTCAATTGTGTATAAGACTTGTTATAGTAGATAAGCTTAGATATAAACCAGATATTCTTTCTTTCAGACCGCAATGACATCTTTTGAAACAATTCAAATTTAAAATTATCCTGTCAGTGCACTGTGGGCATGGCAGATTGCCACCAGTATCGAAATTTGCATACTGCAAGTATTGCACACGCATACGCACCACAAAAATGTAGAAATAGGGAAAACATGTATAGATTACACCTGTTACAATATGTCAATTTGGCATCACCAATGATAGCAACCAGTCTGGCAACTTATTGTGTTATTGGCAGCCACCACTGGACGATCGAGTGGCAGCCACGAATAGTACGAAGTAAAAGTAAGAATCACATATTAAACCCAGGCCTTTTATTGACCTCTTGGTGACTAGAGATAACACATAGTAATACCCGTAAGAGATTCAGCTATACTTCATTATGATGTCAAGGCAGGATTGATTCATTGATAACAAAGGTCACATCAGAGATCAGAATTGTTTGCTTATCAGACCACGTCTATGCTGGAATGCCAGGTTTGACACTGATTTAATGTTTTAACGCCATGTTGAAACTGACTAAAAGTTACCTTCATGTTCCTCGGAAGACGCCCTTTGTGTGTCTTACCGTAGGCCAATGCTTCAACAAAACAGCAAATGCCAACCCAGACGCAGAGATGTACGTGTTCTATGCGGATAAGGAGCGAAAAAAGTACAACGAAGTGCAATTAGAGGTTAGTGACTGTAAGAGGGCACACCACTAAATAACTACTATTGAAATGCACGTATATATGATTCACGCTAGTACATGCATGTTCACTCTATGTGACAATATTTTCTATATTTTGCTTGCATGAATATCTTAAACTAAGGTGAAAATTTAATTTAAATTTTTTGATACATTTTAATTACATCACGAACTTCAACAGCCACTCCAGTTTGGCTTTCGCATTCGCCCTTCGCTTCCGTTCAATTCCGATTCCCCCTGATTTTACGAGATTTCTTCATTTTAAAGTTCATGTCCCCCTCTCTCCTTGATGAAAATATTCCCCTTCGCCTACAAATAATGTTTCCTCCTCAAATCCTCCATTCCCCTAACGTAAATAACAGTTGTAAATAACTATCCTCGAGGGCTTACTCACACACAGTAGTTCATGGAAAAAATGGCAAATTTGGACAGGTTTATATCACATTTAAGACTCTCACAGAGGAAATACAAGAATATCACGCCAATTAAGATACACAAGCACTAATTGTAAAGTGAATAGGAAAATTAGCCCATCACAAGTTGCTCTATGGTACGCGATACGGCTGATAGAGTGATAGTGGGCAAATCGTTGTGAATTTGAAAAGCGTGGAGTAAATTGGCTCATTGGTGTGTTAGTGACATAACAGTGTAGTGTACCAGTCATGGAATCACTTTCTCAGTATGACTAGTACATTTTCAAACAGTTTAAATCAGTTTACTCAGATACCAAGCAAGAAGCAATATTCATTTGTTGTTTGTTAATGTTGTTTGTTTGATCTGATCTTCCCAGTGGGAAAATAATAATGAAGGATCATGTGCCCTCTATTCTCGAAGATTGGGGAAGGAGGATTGAATGAATACGTTTTTTCTATAGTTTGAAGGATGCTGAATAAGAATGGTTGGTTCTAACCTCTGGGAAATATGGGGAATCATGTAATATAGGGGGAAATTAATACAAGGTAAATTTTGAAATCGGGTCAAATTGTTTTGAAATGTACACCAATATATTGATGTACATTGATTAAAAAGGTAGAGCTTTAGTTTGTCATGGGTCTGACTTCTAGTTAAATGGGTACAGCCCAACTAAGGTTCAAGGTCATGTGGTGGGTGAAACTGACCCAGTGGCTCCGATTTTGGGGGAATGGAGGATTTAAAGAAGGAAATCAAAAAAAAGATTTTCACTCTTTTACCTTTAGAGAGTAGGAAAGTTGGAATTCCTCCATTCCCCATTCCCAGCGAAAAGAATGACAGCTCTATTAGTGGTGGCCAGTAAAATATCAAATCAATAATATTAAATAAAGTTTACTAACTGTAATACGCTAGTGCATGACAATGCCTCAAAATTGAACGTAGGAATGGGATTTACATACATTGCAGAGTCAAAGATTTGCCCGTGGACTACTCACACTCGGACTTCGAAAAGGTGACGTCATTGCTGTTTGGGGCAACAATCACTATGAGTGGATATTGACCTTTTTGGCATGCGCGCAACTTGGCCTCATTCTAGTAAGTGAACTAGTTTGTAATTGTTAATATTTTTAAATATTAAAATATCAAAACTTAACCACCGGGTGACCAGCGGTTTATAGCGGTTTAATCGTGTTTTATCGAGGAATAATCAACCTAGGGAATTGGCAATGACTCAGCAAATTGATGACACCCCTGGGCGCCGCCATTAGAAAGCATTTTATTTTTCAAACCAACACTTTGAACAGTTAGAGTATACGCTTTCTGTTTCTTTGAGGTCTTGACGTAACACACGTTGACTGAAAGTCAGTTACTGATGAAATTCACTGCGTCCCGCGCAGAGAATGATTGATTGTTACGAGCTCGGAGAATATGCTATGTCATGTCCATACGTCATCGTACTAAGCATTGGGGGTTGCTGTGTGCCCACTGGGGCCGTTGTTATGTCCCTGTCCCGTTGAAGCTCTGCACTATTCCCAATCACCAAACGGAGTGAAATGAACGAACGTGAAAATTGATTCCAGGAATCGGCAGACTGTCCCAGTCAGAGGCCTGGTTTTATTATTTAGAACAATAGACACCGGTTCCAACAGGAAAGAATCGGGAAAAACAGGCGGAAAACCTGAGGGTGAGTTTTGAGGCCATCCCTAATTGTTATTTCATTGCATATGCATATTTGTAAATGTTCTAAACAGATTTTGTAGACAAATCAATTTCTTGCGCTCACAGACTTTATTGGCTTTTTGCCATCTTACAGCGTGTATTAATGAAAAGCAGGATTGAAAACAGAACTATTAAAAATCTAAACCACCCTTGTTCTTCATAATTAACACTCTTTTAAGTGCATTTCCTACTCTTCACTATGTTATTTATCCCATTTCATTTCGATACTCCTGTCTAGAGATACAGTGCATTGAAGAAGGGTCATAAAGCTGGTCCGATTTGTGAAATCACAGAAATCTATAAAAGGTGTGAAATTCAGTAGAGGTGAGAGTCTCACAAAGGAGGACAGGTGTGGCAGGATTGGGCTTACTATAAGTATTATTTTAATTATGAAGAAAGCAGCGTAAATTGTTTCAAATATAAATTTTCTTAATATCAATAAAGTGAAAGATAACATTTAAAACAATGGACATGAATTATTGTGATCAGTGTTTGAACTGGGTTTCTCATAAAGTTTAATGTCTTTTAACACAAGGTGCAATATCTTGTCCAAAACTTGATTTCAATTGTAATGCAAGTCTTGATTATTTGATTTGATATCAGAAACGACTCCCATGACGCTTTGGAACGATAGTCCATGCAGTTATCAAATTTAAGTGACACTTATCATCAGTTGTTTTAAACAAGTTTTGTTCTGGTTTAATTGCCTTTAATGCATACCTACATGTGCCCTTTGTATTAAGGTCATTGAATCGGATCAACCTTAATCAAAAGGACTCCACAAAACTTAATTGTCATAACTTTTGAACCAAAAATGCAAATCATACCAGACATGAGATAATGGACGATCAAATCCTTATCAAATTAGACACAATGTTTACATTTTTGTCTCATAAAAAATCGCTTTAAAATCCTGCGCTATTTTGATACAAGCTGTAGATGATGGCCACTTTGATGATCGCTTGATAAA
The DNA here is from genome assembly GCA_023653785.1 of Ophioderma brevispina. Taxonomy (NCBI): domain Eukaryota; kingdom Metazoa; phylum Echinodermata; class Ophiuroidea; order Amphilepidida; family Ophiodermatidae; genus Ophioderma; species Ophioderma brevispina. Next base: position 216,688 of record JAMKCH010002717.1, read on the forward strand.
AGCTTCCTGAGGTGAAAAGTTCTTTGAGCGGTGGTGTACGTACGTATTCAAGAATAGGTGCTTCAACCCCATGATTTGT
>JAMKCH010002718.1:0-37147 GCA_023653785.1 Ophioderma brevispina
TTCAGAGTCATACTTAGTTTAACTAAATTAAACGATTATGATGTGAACTCTGCGAAAACATACCACATGAATCTGAGGTTAAATTCCTTTCTTTGTAAAATAAATTCGTTTTTTTTTCTTACACGACAAGAACTTCAAGTCATAAAAGCCTACCAATAGACAATCATGGATCTATGTAAACCTTATGACCTAGCGGTGTTTTAAATTATTAATGTGATTTGTAACTTAAAGAGACATGAGGATATTCCAGAAAAGAGCGCCCCCATTTTTACGAACCCGGGGTTTTTGCATATTTGGAATGCTTACTAATGTATTAGATCACACCTGAAGTGAATAAGCCGAATACGCCGCGCCGTCTTTATGTAATAAGATGATGATTTAGTATTTTCTGTCGTGCACGACAGAAAATCAAAGCATGGTTTCATGGTTTTCTATAGGGACGATTACGATAGCGGGTAAGTTTGAAACAAAGCTTGCGGTTTTCTTTTGTACTTGTTTGTCCAATACACCTACGAAACGTTCTCGGTAGGTGGTCTACAACCGATCAAGTGCAATTTATGAGAATTTCGTATTCTCAAAAAAATCTCCTCCTGCCACTTTAAATAGAATCACAAAATATGCCAAATTTTTAATTAATGGCTGCATGACCTTTAAACCAATATTTGTTATTAAGAAAACCTAGTTATTTTCAACTTCCAAGGAACAGCAATTTTTTGCTGGTATATAATATGAAGTGTCTAGATTTTAATCTGCAAGGGGACCTAATGGATGTATTCTCCGGGTGTCGCATTGGTTTACATATAGCGCTGTGAATCTTTAAACACACACACTTTAATTGAGAGTAGCTCCTAACTTTAATCTTTTAGTTTGTTCCCTCTCTGTAAACTCCCTGTAAACTTTGCATATAACTTGACTTTAATAAAACTTTTTGTGTCAAATAGCTTCAAATACTAATTTCCTTAATCCTCTAATAGTATTCAGAAGATCCCATAATATTCAGGACAAATTAGTTAAACTACCACCTGAGCCAAATAATAACACGTATCGAGGGTTTAGTGCAAGAAGGCTCCATGTGCAATAGCTGCCAATTGTCAGTTGTGTTCTTATTAAGTGTCATTCCCTTCAAATCTAACACCTGGCAGCTATTGCAGATGGGGCCTTTTTGCCCTAAACTCTCGGTATGTGATATTGTGCATTAAAGGCCAAAAAAACATTCTTGCGACCACACCTCGTCCCCTCTGACCTTTACCTAAAAAAAGTTCGAGATTTTTATATCATCTGACCGTTTACGTACGTAATCCCTGTACCTAATCTTAACGTGCAAATTCGGTCTAATCTGTAAAACATTCGCAATTTGTATTTTCCATAAAGGAACGAAATTATAGTATGCGATAGCGGCCTATGAAGCACCGTGAAACAAGCATTTGGTCATACCCAAACCGCAAGGTCGTGATCAACTAAAAAGTTGTGAAAAGCATTTTCCTCAAGAATATCTAGTGAACCATGAATAAACTAGAAGGTTCTGGTAATCACGAAATGCACCTTTACTAACCAATATCAATACATCTCACTGTCACAATATAAATATAATGGAATTTGTAAAGCAATATAGCCTCCGTCTGTCGACTTTAGGAATAACAGGGTGAACTCGATCAATGGCACCGGGCGGATAGGCATCAATTATAATCATCTTTGTTACCGTCTCTATTTAAACACTTTCAATCAACAAACACATTAATCGTTCCTTAACATCTTTTAAAGTGCTCCTCAACTATACCACCCAAATTGTCAATTAGCGCATTAAACAAATAACACCACGTCAAGAATGATTGGCATATAGTGATGATAAGATCCTTTAAACAAAGCCGTAATGACGCGCAGCACGAATTTAAAGAAATAAGTCGCACTTTTTGAAGCCCCCAATTTTTCAAATTTGAGATTTTGCACAGCTTTTGTGTAAATTGTCCAGTATTAAACTATATCTGCGAATGGTATATTTAAAATTTCGTCTTTTGTCATAAAAGACGCGATTTTGTAATTAGAATCTGATCCCCGATTATAATTTAACGGCTGACTGGAAACGCCAATTTCGTCCTGCCTTTGAGAAATAGTGCTACCTCACGACAATGACCTCTAACTGGATTGCCTGAACCAACGTAATACTATGGATGAGTGTAACACTCACATGGGCGCTAACGCGCTATTTTCCTGACTATCTCGTATTCGAAAGCCCTTTCCAGAGTGACTGGATTATTATTAGGATACGATCTTAATCCTTTGAGCACTAACGGCGACTAGAGTCGCCGTTAAAAATTACTCAAGACCGCCAAAAAAGTAATGCACATGTCCAAATAAACCCCCATAAGGAGGTTAACAACCAACCATTGGTCTTTGCCAAAAACCATAAAATTATATCAATAGTTTATTTTCTTTCCGTAAATTTTGATACCCTTGCTCCTTTCTTGCCCCATTGGCGACCAATATTTCCCAACACAATACCCATTATAATAAAAGCTCTCCGTTTTTAAAATTGCAATAAAAGGTAGAGCCAAGATTCAGTGCCATCAGTGAAAGACGCATTCTTCCCGTGACTTGTGTGTCCATTTGACATGGTTCGTGTATTGTAACCTTGTAATAATGTCTCAGTTGCAACTTTGAAAATGTGACACATTTCGTAAACTGACCATTGTGTTGGGGATATTGATCACAATGGACCGAGAAAGGTGTCAAAATTGGGCAGAACAAAACAGCTATTGAATCATTTTAATGTTTTTCTGCATAGACCAATGGTTTGTACTTATCGTGGCTTTAGACATGCTGCGTGCTTTTTTGGGGGTCTTTATCTGTCCAATTCTGCTTCAAAAAGGGTTCTTCTTCTAGCGTGCCCCACAAGTCCATTATTATGGCTTGTGGTGGTGTCAAGGATTTAAGTAACTGATCCTGGGCCGCATGTATCCATGATACGGACGGCTCCTATAACCCCGGTAAAATCTTCATTTTCCTGGGCCACATTCAGAATTAGCATGAACCAGCTTATCTTCCTTTTTGGTGTTTAGATGGCTTTCCAATCACCTGCAAACATTTGGAAGGCCGCTCTAAAGGCCACTGACTTAAGTGTACAACGATACAGAACTGGCCAGGGGATCAATGGTTTAAAAAAAAAGCATCAAGTTGGCTTGCATTTGCAGCACGAAGGCGCTGTTTATCGGACCACTTTCAGTAGGCCCAGGACACAGTTTGCAAATTTAACAATTAAGGCAATTTCAATTTCCACGCCACCTACACAAAAAGTCTCAGAACAGTATAATAAGATAAAGGCTTCCGTTTTTTTAAAAGTTATAATCGTACTTCTGATATGAATTTTTCACGCCAAAATTGAAATTAGTTTTGTTTTTTGTCAAACATTTTTTTTAGAACACGCTATTTACAAGTTTGTATTTCCTATACCAACACAGTAAAGGCTATTTTGAAAGCTCCCTGGCTATCACCCTGAGTGTTCGCCTGTTCTAAATTCACACCAGGTGATTATCGTTGTGATCACAGCGGCAAACATTTGTAATGCCAAAGGCCACTGACTTATGTGTTTAACACCAGAGAAGATGAGAAAGAAGGAGATGCTCGATTTTGAAATCCAATTAAACCCAGGATTCAACCCAAATCATTTACCAGCTCATTGTTTGGGAACTTCAAGGGCCGCTCGATTGGACCTTTGACGTAATCTGTTCATCGGACTCAAGCTTGGCCAGTTCGGAAGGTTTCACACCAGAAGTAATGATGACCCACTGCACTTAACAGTGTATTAATTTTCTAGCTAAATGTTTTCTGCTGGTTAGTAAAACTCCACTTTGTTCTGACCAATAATCATTTATTTATGTACTTTAAAATAATTGCGCTGAAAACGTGACTTTTTAACGAAGAAAACAGCAAAATCAACCCTCTTTCGGTAAGCTAACCTTGATTTAATGGTTTAAGGTCAATAAGGGATGTTTGTTTTTTTCGCCTAAGTTAAAATAGCGTGTCTAGTTCCTGTTAAATATGATGATGATGATCTATGATGAATGAATTATAAATAATGCATTTTGACTACACCTCAACCATACCTGTTTGTGTCAGAAAGTGTCCTAAGTGCAAAATGCTTTGAAAATTTGGGGTCAAGTTGTAAAGTGATGCTGGAGAGTAACGTTCACTGTACTGGTCACGACCATAGTGTATTCCTCCACCACTGGCGAGTTCCAAATTTTGTAAAAACGTTTTCCTATGGATTGTGAACTGCGCACTATATGAGATTGCGATTTATTCGTATTGAAAAGACGGTTTACACAATTTGGTACTCGACGACCCTCATAGTCCTGTGCAAATACCCATTGACACCGGGTAATTGGAATACTTCTTGGATTTAAGGACAGGTGTATATAATGTTCTCCAGCAAGAAGCTCATGTCTTTGATCCAATCAATCGATTAAGACAATTAAATGAATACGGATGAACTATTATCTTTTGAACAGTTGAACCATCTCCGTCTTTTCTCATCTTCTCTGGTTCACCAAGGGGTTAAACCCATTCAAAACAAGTCGTCCTTGCTGGTCCGCTGCATTTTGAATATTGCACGGAATAATTTTAGTTGGGGTGCTGTATAACACCATATGTCAATTCGTACAACATCCGCCTAATATCAGTTTTGGATGTTGGGTGCTATTGGGTGTTTAATTTTTGTCCTACCCATGGCCACACAACGAATGAAAGGCCACTCAGATCGCTTGATTTAAAAACTGCCTCAATGAATACATCTTTTCACCTACGCACGCATTGCATTAGAAAAAAAAGATTATCTGAGCACAATGATCCAGGTACACTATGTTTACACCTGGCCACCTCTACCACATCGCATTAATTTGTATCACTACCGATTAGTGTAATATGCAAAGCGGCACCAACAGTAACATGTGGGAAGAGTCGGATGCAGCCATTGCTTTCTATTGTTGGTACTCGATGTTTTCTTTGGGGTCGGCAACATGCTAGCCGGTGAATTTCAAAATTCGTACGTTTTGCCTCTCTATCTATATACACCCTCTTGGTTACAACGTATACAGAACTGCCAGGGTCCAAATTCCTTCTTTTGCGAGATATCATGTTCGATCTTACATTCAACAGGCATTGTTTACTAGCCAACGGAAGCTGTTGCAAATATCTCATTTGGGGTTGGTGGTTGGGGGGGGGGGGATATTGAGGAGGGGATGCGTGGGCGCTCTCAAAAATGTGCTGTTATGCTTTAACCAACATTTAATATATCCCTCAACACGATTTCCTACACCAAAAAACATCACAAACTTTTGACACTTAGCCTTAATGTTCATATTCATATTCAATGTATTCAGCATACATGAGAATGACAGAAAATTACATATACAAAGGAGCAGATACAATTGATAATATGTCGATAAGAAGTGAAAAAAACATATGCTAGGACCCCGACTCCAATTTTACAACAATCCCTCGAGTGGTGAGCTTATCTCGCTGGGCGGGAAAACCTCATATGTGCCTTCTGACCCTTAAAAAGCAAAACCTCACAGTAGTAAACGGTTCCATGACAAAACCTCATATCTAACATTTTCGATAGATCACAAAAACTAATAATTTTGCTGTAATGCCCATGCACTAGAAAGGTTTTCCTTTCTAGATATATTTAGGTAATTATGATTACATCCAGATTCTGAAATAATGTGCCTATGAATTTACTATCATATTTTGGCATGAAATCAAGCTAGAACCTGGTGTGACCAAAATGCACATATGAGGTTTTAGCACTGGGGGCCCACATTTTACATATGATGTTTTGCATTTGAACCTGGAGTTACATATTAGGTTTTTTCCCGCCCAGCGCGGTATTTAATGGAGGCCCTTACTACGGTAGTTTAACCAAATAAGCTACCTATAAAATAAATAGGACATAATTATCGGTCCAGGTAACAAAAGGAAGGTGGCGTTTGAAAGGAGTATAAAACAAACGAATTTGAAATTGGGGTAAATGGACCAAGATGACGCGATGTTGACTAAAAAGAGATTTAAAGACAAAAACGTACACATAGACATAAGACAAACAAGAGGAGAAACATAACAGCAACACACACACAGATCACAGAAAGAGGGGAAGAGAAGAAGATGAGAAAATTGTCCAACACAAATATCTCCAGGACGAAAAGAGGCCTCGCGGTATAGGAAAGTAGGCCACGGATAAGCAGAGAGACATGAGCAAAGATGGAGAAAGAGATGGGATGTGTGTGTGTGTGTGAAGAGCGAGAGAGATGAGAGAGGAGGAGGAGAGAGATAGACGGGGGGGGGGGCAGGAGAGGTGCTAGGATTGAAATGGAAAAAGTAAAGAAGATGGTTATGCAGAAAAAGATCGGCGAAAGATAATTGATATAATTGTACGTGTGTCTCAGCTGGGGCTTGTAAGCCACATGAGACGCAGTAAATACACAAGTACACAGAGCTATATTCTATAAGCCTTATTCTTACGTCCCACCATCTGACACTACAAGGTATCTGATGATGTTGCCAATATTAATTTTGACCAGTGGTGGTTTGATCCACCTAGCAATAACCTTTTGACCCAAGGTGTAGTGTTTCTGCTGACTAGCCAAAGTTGCTTGACCGTCAAGGCTACACCTTGCACAGGATTCGCACATTCACATCTCCCTTTCTTTGAATGAGAAGATAGATACAGTGTGAATTAAGCTCAAAAGATTTTAAGCATACCAATCAATAACTCCAGCCGATAATTTCAAGATTTGATAAACATTTTTTTTTTAAAATTATAATCAACATGTGCAGTCATATGCATGGGATAATTATTGCTACTTATATCAGTCATCAAGGTATTTGATAGTCTCTTGTTGAGGCAGCCACTGTTGCAGTTCATTGCAGGCATCCTTGGAGCACACATAACTCTTCAAGAGCATTTTTTGAGTTTGGGTGTCATATCATTGATCCATTCATCATACACATAGTAATTTGTGGGCATTTTTTTATTACAGTTCCTAACTGATGCACTATTGGCCATGTGTGGTACAACAATTTACAGCTGGTAACAATCAACTTCAGAGATAGGCTAACTTAAACTAATAGGCTATTAATGCCTTAATTTGTATCTTATTGATTGATACAATGTGCTTGTTCCAGACTTGTGTAATTCGAGAACATACATGGCTGTGCGCTTTACTTAATTCTACCTCACTTACAATTACTATAAATACAATATACTCAATAATCTCCATAGTCAGTCCATTTACATTTTCATCGCAAGTTTGACTCATAATATTTATCTGTTTGGTTTTTGTTTCTTGTTTAAGTTTTCTATTTTGTAGTTTCTGTAGTTGAGACCTATTTCGTCTGTACCGAATCTCCTTGCCATTCAACATGTAACTCTTGGAAATTGGATTTTTCAATCACGTGGCTCTTGCCACGTTTCTGTGGCAGTGAGCATTACACCCTTTTCCTCACTTCCAATGGAGGTAAGTTCTTTGGTACTTTGTCAAAAATTTCTTTTGTTTTGCCTGATTTTGATCTAGTGTTTGTTTGACATTTGTACTACTGTTGGTGTTACAGCTTTTTTGGTAGTTGGAAGAGTGGTTCTTGTGCGTCTTTGCATTAATAAATTGTGTGCTGGACTTGCACCACATTTGTTAATGGACATTTTATATACCACAATGCCAATATACTCTTTTCCTTCTTTTTTGCATTTTTTGATAATGTTTTTTTGCTATGTGCCTACTGGTACTTCGGCTTTGCCATTTACTTCTGGGAAATGTTTGGGCGATGATGTAACAAATTGAACTGATACTTCTTTGGCAAAGTTTTCGGAAAGCTTTCTGAGGTATAGTATGATGCATTATCGGTACCATTTCAACATGTATTACCATACTAGCAAAGTTTGCTTACATATGTAACCACTCTTCACTATTGGGTTGAAAGCTCATTAATTTCAAAGAAGCTTGAGCATAATCCAACTAGCAACAAATAAGATTTACCATCTATCTCAAATACATCTGAAGCTATTTTATGCCATGGTAGATTTGGTTTCTCATGTCCTAACATAGGTTCATTGACCTTTTTGTTTGAACTAGCAGTGTCAACATGTTGAAACTGTATGAGTGACCTCGGCTGCATCCCTGCCAGTACACTATATCCTTTGCCATTTGTTTACTCTTTTCAATCCCCATATGGCTTTGTGTATCTCTTTTCATACTTGTGTCCTAGTAATTTTGGTACAACTACTCGATTTGACTTAAATATTAAGTCATCTTCAATTGTAAGTTCTTCTCGGATTGTCCAATATGGCCTGATACATTTTGTTTACTTTTTTAATTTTGTCTGGCCAACCTTTTTTGATGGTTTTGTTAAGTATACTCATTCAACCTCATTTTCATTTGCTTTTTTTGCAGCTCAAAGCTATTATCGTCATTTGTACCAGTCTATCATACATATAGGTACATTATTCCTCAGTTTCAGGTCTGTGACTGGTAATTGTTTCTGCTTAAGGCATCTGCTATATGTAAATCCTTGCCCTTTACCTATTTGACATCCAAACTATATTTTTGAGCGTTAGTAGCATTTCTGTAACGCATTGGGGCATGGTAGACGGCTTTTTGAAAATAGTTTCTAACGGTCTATGTCTGTTTGGACTTTTACGGTCCGACCAAATGATTTAATTTGGGTGGTGAAATTTGGTGGCAGCCGAATACAAATTGGCAGCCTATTCTTTTTCATTTGGCCCAGTTTTTTTAGTCTCTGTAAAAGCTTTTGAGGCATATGCTATCGGTTGTCCTTCTTTAGGAGGACTGCGCCAGTACCTGAGCTGGAGCTATCTACACTTTTAGTCACATCTTTTGTAGTATCAAATAATTGTCATGTTGGAGCTGTGTTACCAACTCCTTTAATTCCTGAAAACTATCTTCTTGTTCTTTGTCCCAAAAAGAAAGCTACATCTTTGTCCCAAGACTTTTTTTAAAGACTCTGTTTTTTGTGACAAGTTTGTAATGAATGTTGCCAATATAATTTACCATTCCTAAGAATTGGTTGAATACCTGGTTTTGGTCAATTGGAGCGGCCATTTCGAGATCGCTTCTACTTTCTTTTGATAGGTTTAACCTCTTTTGCATGACATTCCGAGGTACTTTACTGTTCTGAATTTGTTAAACTTGCAATTTTTTCTGCATTTAGTTTAATGTTCATTTTCTTGACATCTTTTGAGAACTTTTTCCAATATTTCATCATTTGGAGCTTGAGTGTAGCATGTATCAGAATATCATCCATTATGACATGGACATTTGTAATATCTTTAAATGCTCTGTCATATTCTTTTGAAAGATTTCCTGGGGCTACACTGAAATACCAAAAGCATTCGATTGAAATTTGTTATCGACCAACGCTGTATTGAAAATCAAAAGATCAGGCGATTCAGGGCTTAATTGTACCATCCAATATCCTGAATTTGCATCTAAGTGGTAATAAGCTTGACCACTCAATAGATCAGTATTCATCTCAGTTTTCATATGATAATGCTCTCGAAGGAGCGCCTTGTTTATATCTGTTGGGTAATGCAATGCGACTTCCCTGTAGGTTGACAACTCTTACCATGCTACTACCCAACCTCGGCCGTACCATTTACCTTGATATTACATTGAGTTTTTTCCATTCTGTCTACTCTTTTTTACCTTTTCTTTGAGTGCTATTGGTACTCTACGAGGTGCATGAACAACAGGTAGGGTGGCATCTGTTTCAACTTTATGGTTTTTGTTCTCCTGGTATACACCTGCCTTCAAACACACCTTTATACTCTTTTCTGATCTGTTCTGTTTTTTTTTTTTTTTAATTTTACTGTTTTAATTGAATCTGACTTTTCTGATTTTGGGTTTTGGTTTTTGACTCTCTGTTTTCCAGTTTCTGAACTTCTTGTACTCTTTTCACTTTGTATATCTCTTTCTTTACAAGTCCTAGAGCTTTACTTGCTTCAAAACCTAGTATTGGTATTCTATCATATGGTTACAATTTCAAATACAAGAGGGTAGTAGTGTTCCAAGCTCAACATTCAATTGCATGTGCCACAGGAGTACGTTTCTGTAGCCAGCGGGCAAATGCCTTAGTGTGTTTTAACTACGGTACAGCTTTGGCTTACCTAGTGGTTTCCATGTTTGAACTGACAGAACATTACATGCTGCTCCTGTATCACTTATCATATGTTTTAGTAGGCCCGATTTTAGTTCTGAATTGTCCTATCTTTTGTGCACTTTGAGCTCTTTCGAGGCTTATAGCATCCATATTCATGTCATCATCTGTTAGATCAATCAGTTTCCGCAACATTTCAGACTGGATCGGCACACTTTGCAAAAAATGATTTGGTCTTTTCAACACTTTTTGCATTTTTTCCATACGCGGGGGTTGGTGCTAGGACGCATGTGTGTTACCACACTTTTACAATCAAAAGTCTTTTGTTGCGACGTTTCCTTTCCTCCTTGTGCACGTTGCGACGTGTCTTTCTTTTGCGGTTACCTCGTATTTCGTCTTTCCACTGTCTGCATGTGTCAGTTGTTGGCCATCCTCTTTAAACTTGATTCAGCTTGCCCAGTTTTGAATTTGTGCACTCATCTATCTTGCAGATGTCTATTGCTGTAGCTATTCCTAGTTTTTGGTTGACCGTGTTTCTTTCTTACTGCATCTGACCTAATCCCCAATTTAGCCTGTCGCGGATAGACCTTTTCCAACTGTTTCAAACTCGCAAGAGCTGGCTTTAACTCTTAAGTCCGTCACATATGTATCTATAGAATTCTTGCGATCCTTGACTACGCGTGTTAAAGACGTGTCGTTCATACGTTACATTTTTCTGTGGAAGATAGGTTTCATCTAGTTTTCTGATGAGAACTTTGTTCTCCTCTTGGTCTTCTCCTGGAGCAAAAGACAATGTTTGTAACACTTTGAGGACTTCGTTTCCTGCCACATGAAGTAGCGCGGAACTCTGCACTGCTTTTTGCCTTGTTTTGTCGGCCACTGGCAGTCCTATACATGTTAAACTGTTGTTTCCAACGTGTCCAGTTCTGAGAAGGAATTTTTCTCCACCACAAAAAGGAGTTGGCTGTGTGAGGTTATTCATTTTGTCATTTGTACTTAGTACAATCCCTGTTCTGACACCATGTCGCAAGCTGGGGCGTGTAAGCCACAGGAGACGCAGTAAATACACAAGTACACAGAGCTGTAGTCTTAAGCCTTTATTCTACGTCACCTTCATGACAACTACAGGTATCTGATGATGTTGCCAATATTATATTTTGACCCAGGTTGGTTGGTGTGATCCACCTATCAATAACCTTTTGACCCAAGGTGTGTAGTTTTTCTGCTGACTAGCCAAGTTGCTTGACCATCAAGGTCTACACCTGGCACACTGATCAGCACATGTCACAACGTGTCATGTAAAACTGCTTGAGGCGTAATTTAAATGTGTTTTTGTTTGGGATAGATGTGATTTTTTGGCGAAGATCGTTCCAGGTTTTGGCCCATGGTAGCAGAATCATGGTGTTTTTCTTAGTGGTTTTGGACAGTGGAAGATGGTATTGTCAGCTTGTCAGTGTTTAATTGTGGATTTGCCTTTTGTCCATGAATAGTTTGTTAAAGTTTAAGGTAGATTATTATAGTGATAGGCATGTATGAACTGCTGCTTGGATTGTTTACTGTTAGCTATTTTTAGTGTCTTGAGGAATGAAATAAGTTAGGGTGTGAGTTCTGTACGGTGAGTTGGTGATCGTGCGGATACCCCATTTCTGAGTGGTGTTTGAGTTGAGTTTAGTCCCGAGATTGGAGGTTTTGCGGCAGATAATATTGCAGTGTGTAAGGTGTGGAAGAACAATGGTGTTGTATAATGTTTTTTTATATGTGGGATGGGGGTGGTGTCCTTGCTCTGTAAATGGTTACCTGTTTTGCGTGTGAGGTCTTGATAATATGGAGTTGATGTGGCTGGTTTCCATTTGAGTTATCATCAATGGTGATACCCAGACACTTAGTGGTATGAACTTGCGAGATGGGCTGTTGTCATGGTGACTGATAATTGTGATTTGTTATTGTGAGTAAGAATAGCATTAGTTAGTTTTTGATATGTTGAGAGACAGTTTGTTTTGCCACGGAACCAGTCATGATTTTTGTAAGTTCCATGGTTTCTTGTTTCGAAAAGAGAGTTTAGGTTGGCGTCTGAGAGGAAATGTTTTGGGTCATCTGCAAATAAGATAAATTTTAATGTGTGAGATTATTTGTTGATATCATTCAGAGATAATGAAGAGTAGCGCGGGCCAGTATGGAGCTCTGAGGAACCCCCTGTAATTTCGGCAGTAGGTGATTGAGTTGAATGGGCGTATACAGATTGAGTGCGGTCTGTGAGATACTTTCGGAACAGTACAAGGCACACCACGACACCATAGGGCTGAAGCTTATGAAGATATATTGTGATCAATTGTTTCGAATGCCTTAGAGGGTCCCAGAAAGATTAACCCTGGTGTGATATTTGTTTTAAGTGCTTGATTCAGACTTAGTGTTAAATATCAACGAGTGCCATATATGTGGAACGCTGGGCCTGAAACCGTATTGTCCATGCGGAACAAGAATGTTGTTTGTTTAGAAAAGTGAAAGACGATTGGGTGCACAATCTTTTCCAAACAGTTTTTGAAAAAGAAGGAAGGACAGAAATGTCTGTAGTTGGTAATGTCCGTGAGGGTCTTTAATTTTGAAGATGGGAATGACTTTGGAAGATTTTAGATTATGGGGAACTATACATGAGTGAGGTTACTGTTGAAATGTCATAAGAGGTTAGATGATGTGTTCGAACGTTTTGTTAGCAATACCTGGGTCACTACCCTCATGCCAGCACTTTTCCAGTTTTTAGTAGTGGTGACAACTCGTGCATTTCATCGACAGTGATGGGTGAAAGAAATTGAGTTTTGAATGCTGTTAATAATATGGGCATTAAATGGAGTGTTTGGAGATGGAATTTTGATAGCCAAATTTTACAACACTGTCCCGTGCGCTGGCCACTCCAGGAAAGATTAATAAATTATATAGCCTTGTCTACCTGATACTAAGTGTTTTAAATTTCAAAAACATTAGAATCGTATATGTTAAACTATACCGTTCTGAGGGCATCCTTGGAAGCGAAGGACACCTTTCGAACCTAACCCCTATAGATGAATTTTCGCTCTCACCAACCCTCTTGATAGCTCAGTCGGTTAGAGCGTCGTGCATGTAATACGAGGGTCGCCGGTTCGAATCCGGCCAAGCGCACAGTGGTTTTTTTTTGTTTTGTTTTTTTTTTTTTTCAACACTTGTCGTGCGCTGGCCATCTCCAGGGAAAGTTAATAAATCTATATCAAGTTTACCAAGTCTAGTAAAGTGATCGTTGAAGATACGAGTGATATCGGAAGGTTCGGTAATCTTTTTGTTGTTTGTGGGTAAAAGTCTGGAAAGTTGGTTAGATGATGTTTTTGTCTACCAATAATTGTATTTAGAAATTCCCAAGTTTTAGTCAGTCATTTGAGGCTGCTAATGTTGTTCCGTGGTTGTATGTTTTTTTTTTTTTTTTGCTTTGCGCATACTATCGTCACGAATCTTCCAACAGGCCAATCGAACCAAACGTCACATTTCGAGATAATCGCGATTGAGTTTAGAGGAAAAAAAAAAAAAACAACAAAAAAAAAAATGATGCCTTTCATCTCTAAAATTTGAACTTTTAGGAAAATGATTTTATGTGTACCCTTTGTGGACATGAAACGTTCTTCATTTTGAACATGCGCGTTCAATCACGTATCCGTTGTTTTCCTTGTCAATTTAATTATAAAGTGATTGGTCTGTTTGCAAAAACTAAAAAACGTCTCTGTGGTCTATGTCAACGGAGACTAATGCGCATTGGCCTTTTGGCGTCCTCAAAAATAGTCGATCGCTCGCCTCAGACGGTAGTATTAAACATGTTGAACTCCTTTGCCTGCGGAGGCGCTAGAAATGACTACATGCTTTTGTAATGATTTTCTTGTCGTCAATCATCTCTTACAGGCAAGTATCCAATGTAGCTAGAAAATAAGACTGATGAGGTTCTATTTTTTATTTTGTACATAGAATTGATTTATCAAAATAATACTTAATATTACATCAAGATATAAATATATTAATTTGAATGGAAACTGTTAACTCTGTATTTTACGGGGTTTTGTTAGCAGAATTGCTGCCAGAATTGTTGAAAAATGTATTAGGATTTCCTGTAAAACCTTAGTACTTAATAGGAGAATTGAAAATTATAAAATGAACGTATAATGTTGATACTCGAAAAATCGAATAAAGCTCCAGTTGTAGTCGTTGTATACGCCTAGTAAATTGAACATAAAATTTACAGTGATTTGGCTGTATTTCCTAATGCAGCATCGGCCTACATGTTTAAATACCACTATTGGACATCCAAAGTGTACGTCTAACGTTTAAAACCCTGGGTTTGTGTGAATTATGGAATACTTAACTTCCCTAAACGTTAAGTGGAAGAAGTTGTGATTTATCTGTTATTGCGGAAAGGGTGTATATGTTTGATACGTTTTGCAGAGTAAAAGGAATCAAAGATCACTAATTTTATCAAGAAGAAAGCTCTATCTTATATCAAAGTCATTATATTTGGTCTTAATTTTACGAGGAGTTAGGGCGACGAAAAATCACTTTAATTCGACACATACAACACAGTATTTTAGACTTTAATACTTTTATTTTCAATAAAATAAAATGAAAAAAAAATAAAAACAACTCTTTATATATTGTATCTTTTACATTATAGTTATAAACTCCAATTGTCTTTTAAAATACAATAAAAGATCATTGTAGGCTTACTACTTTCAATAATCGAAAACTACAGGAAGAGTATATTGGCCAATTATACTCGATTCGCGCTGATATAGGAGTTGGGAAAAAAGTTTGGGGTCATATCCAATTTAGGTGACAAATAGGGGGAAAGAAGCATTTTTAATCATCCCAAGAAGTCGTTCGCTGCCTAACAATAGAAAGTGACTTGAACGGAAAAGGCAACAAGTACAAAATTAATTTGTTACTGTACTTCCTGAAGGAATTTGTAGTTTTAATACAATTGATTGATAAATCATTCAAATCACTTCACTGTACTGTGGACTTCACTTTAAAACGATGTTTAGGGAATTAAACGTTTTTCTGTGGTCACTGCGAAAACGCTATCTGTTAAATGTTTCAGATGTTAAGAATTGTGATTGCAAGTGTTTAAGAATGTGGCATTAGAATTAATGAATTGAAAAATGATATTTAGAATTAAACAGAGAGTAAGGATGGGAAAATAAATAAATTCCGGATGGGCACGATACTGTATGTCATAATGTTTCGGTCCGTCTACATTGTTCCTAACTGAACACGGAAAAAGTTCCCGATTTTTTAGGCGATGTTAAGTTACACAATTTTGTTTGCTTTTTATGTGTTTAGCCAGGCTTTTCATATTCAAATATTTCCATTCACGTGCTTCCACTATTAAGAACTACGTTGGACCATTTTTGAGTGGGTATTGACTATTGTATTAGTCGTATAGTTTAGGTAACGTATGAAAGTAATGATAAGGGCCCCATATCACCTGTGAGGACAGCGCGAAAACCATTCATGAGTGAATAGCGCACCTGCCTCGTACAGTTAGTATTTCATATTAACATACATTACCTTACCATGACCCTCTGTTTTTTACCACTGCCATTGTATTGACCGGTAGAACACACGTATTACAAACGCACGACTAAGGCGTGCTACAAAGTTGTTTAATTCTGTGCTCCCTCACAAATAGCTCTCACCCTTAAAAAAAGTACAGGTTGTCCCTATATGAGCGCGAATCGAGTATAGTAAATGTCAAAATTATGTTTAAAACAATCGTAAAAACAAACGACTTCGGATTGTCTATTGGTACAATTTGAAATTAAAAATTTGAAATTGACATTCCCATGTATTGTTATAGTCTGTAGAATGGTTAGCTGAGGGTGTGGACTTAACGCATTGAGTATGCCATCTTGCACCCTTGGCAAATTTTGTATTGAGTCAGAAGCCACGCGCCCACTTTTTTCACATACCTCTTAATTTTGACTTCTTAGTTTGTTACATAACTATATCATGTTTGGTATCAAATTAAGCTCGTGGCAAATACGATGGTAAATATAAAAGTTAAAAGCGATTAAAAACTCAGTAGAGCGTCATTAAAGGGCATTAGGTATATTTCAGTGTTAAGTAACAATACAAATCTAGTTTGGTACTAAAAATGTCATGATTGGTCATATTAAAGCTAATGAAAATTGACTGCCAAATGTGGAACCACAAGCTTAAAACTAAGTACTGGTCAATCCAAAGCATTAAGGTCAATAAAAGGCCAAAATGGGTCACAAATGTATGTAATTCGATATAAAAAGTGTAACATGTATGGTTTGAATCAAATTTGTATATTTTGCTAAAAATAGTAGTTGAGGGCGTATATTAAGAAATTAATTGGGTGCCACCGTGGCACCCTGGGGCATTTTTATTGACGTCATAGGCACGCCCCTTTTCAATTTTTTAGTTAACAATGCCAAATGCAGTTGTTTGTAAGATTCAACAATCACATTTAGTATCAAATAAAGTAATGAAAACTGAATGCAAATATTGTAATCACAAGACAAATATAGGTCATTTAACCATCGGTCTACCGAAGGGGGTGGTGCCACCCCTTCAGGCTTTTTCTGCTTGCTAAAATTTGTTCCATGGAAATGTGGATAAGCGACATAACGGACTACAGAATCAAGCCCACGAGTAAGCTCATTGTATTTGGCGCACGTATGGGATGAATTGTCACTAAAACGTGCAATTCGGATACAACTTATGTTTAAAACGGTGTCTCTGGAATATGGGTACGCTCCACGTATAAAATCATGGCGAGTTTTCCCGCCGCGCATGTCGAGTTTCACGCGATGTGTATAGGAGTGCAATGGTTTTGGGTTGTATAATAATTATAATAGGGCTGTATTTGATATTAGAGGGTATCGGTTCGCATGGCTACGAGCGCATGCTCGTAGCAATGGCCGGTAGGTTCAAGGGTATTATGTTTGATTAGAGAGACTTTTGCAGGGGAAGTTCTGGAGTTTGAGTTATGCACAGGTGGTAATTTAACAGAAGCATGGTTGATGTGACTTTAATAGAAGTGACGATGAAAACAGTGGGCAACGGACGTGGGCTGGGGCCTAAACTGTTGAGTAATTAAGCACAACTACAAATGTCTGATTATTGACACTGCGTAGGCCTATTATGCATGGCTGTAGCATAATTACAAGTTGTGGTGTTACGACTATGATGTTAGGACTAATGATAAGCCTGTGGTATTGTCATAGTATAGCCAATTTAGAATTGTGTTCACGACAGTCGTGCATATAGCCGTTGCCTACTCTAAAACTAATAATGAAATACATTTTTGAAAAAGGCATGGTTGGTTCGAAACTTGAACTGCAGTATAAATCGATGCTCTTATCCACTACATAGCGAGGGAGGATGAAGGGTGGTGATTGATTTTAATCCTACATAAGCTTACGAAAAACCAATAATACTATTGTGATATGATAGATATACTATATAAAGTAGCGCCCGCATAAGTTTGTCGGGTATAGATTAAAAAGTATTTCCGGACAGTCTGGCGAAATGTACGTCATTCCTTGAAAAGTACCACACTATGACTTAAATGCATTGAAAATAGTCTTACTACGCCTTCAAATGAATTGAAATAGTTTTACTACAGAACCGATGTATAGTTCACATTGTCGATTACGCCTTGATGACACGGAGATACGGAATGCTTGCTGCTTTGCCGTAGTGTAGTTATAAACGGTACGAGATGAATAGGTTGGTTCACGTGTCAGGTCCAGGTCACGTGTCAGGTATCAGTTTGCTCTCGGCGACCGATATATATAAATTCCGACTATGTTAAATCAAAGGTCTGTAATGCCCTCGCCCAAAGTGCTATGATGTTTTTCCAAAAGACACCGTTATATGTCTACACAGCTACAAAATTTACCTTTTCCCTACTGATCAAAAACCGACGTAACGTAAGATGACGATAATCGGTTGGTTTTTTTCCAATGTAGGGATACGTACGTCATTTTTACCTGATGGGTCCCCCGAAGCAAAAATTAATAAAAAACAATCAGTGCCGTGACGTCATCAAAATTCTTTATTTTTTCCAAAAAAATGGCTGGTTTCCCATATAAAATTCCTTTTTAAGATTCAAAATACTGTATATGTTCTTTAATATTAATATTCAATTTGTCCGCTGAATGTGAAAAAGATGGGGTCCATAAGGCTCCAAACTGATGAAAACATAGTTCGCCGGCTAAATACCCTTATCCGTGGACGGTATTGAGCAGACGGATCCCCCGTTTTAGTTTGAGCAGGCTTACAGCCACTTGCGCCCGGTGCGGGGGTTATGCGTCGAGTTTTCCTCGCCCTAGTCGAGTTGACGCGTTATATGTCGAGTTACAGCGCTTATATGTCCGTTTGCCCTCTATACATCAGTTTTGCTCTATATAGGGTGAGTTTGACATAAATCACGTGTCCAGTTTTCCTATGTCCAGAAAAAAATCATGCCGAGTTTCAAATCTCGACATGATTTTTTTTCTGGGACATGAGGCAAAACTCGACTGTTTTTCTGAACATGAGGAAAACTCGACAGGATTATGTCACACTCACCATATAGAGAGCCAAAACTCGATGTATAGAGGTTAAACTGGAAGATAGCGCTGTAAACTCGACATTATAACGCTGCACCCTCGACATGAGCAAACTCGAGGTTGCTAATGTTGAGAAAAAAATATGTCCAGTTTGCTCATGTTGAGAAAAAATCATTGTCCAGTTGCACATGTTGAAAAAAATCATGTCAGTTTTTTAAACTCGGCATGATTTATTCGGACCATGATTTATTCTGGACATGATTAATTCTGGACATGATTTATAATGCTAGGCAGCGCGTAAATTAGACATTATTGATATAGCGAGGGTAAACCGATATACAGCGCATGAATGAAAACTCGACATGCGAGGGAAAACTCGCATGATTTGTACGTGGAGCGTGCCATACGGAATGCTATTGTGTTCGGTAGACCAAGATGTCCGCCCGTGGCTCCATTCATGGAATCTTACAATTAATGTGTGTAGCCAATCCATGTATAGAGATCAGTGGCCGCAGATCAATCAATTTAACCACCGACATTTAGCCTACGACGTATCACATGTGTGACACTCTGCGAAAGTGCGGGACTGGAATGTTTGGATTTTTGCACCATCTTGTTGCACATGCGTTTTTCAAAAAATAGCTCAACTAAGCCCTCACTATAGCATAATAAAAAATTAAACAATTCCACGGTGGAGTTGCTTCTTCAGCTCCAACGGTTTTTGAATAAGAAAAAATGCTTGTTAACGTCCACACATCATGAAATTATGATTACATCTTGTAAGACTGTATCATTATTTCAAGTGGTGACCTCAGAAAGGAAACAAAATCATTGCCGCTTTTTATCTATTTCATAAAGTAGTGAAGGTTAAAAAATCAAGATTTATGTATTTTCCATACGCCAAAAAAAACCAGCTTAAACCAGCCCAATTACATTATTAAAGGCATAACGTCAGGGGCGTCATCGCCTATCAATCGTGGGGGGGGGGGTGAGGTGATATGTATGTTGTAGTGTAATGTGTCTTGCTATACCCCTCCGCTCTTCTAACCGTCGGTAAGCAAATCCGGTATCCGGCGAGAGCATCGAGACCGATAATTTTTAATCAATTGTGATTTTACAAAAAGGTTTACACTTTACAAAAAATGTTTACCTTTCAAACAGAAACCATGACGCGGAACCCCTTGCAAGAACGCTTACGAAACACACATTTTTCATGCCAAATTCAATGAACCAATTGCAAATTGACAGGACTTCAATTTGAAATTGGTGACGGGTTTGCACCTTATAATGCTTACAGATGATAAACGGTAGTAAAAAGAAATATAGTGATGGGTAGTTTTGTTTGAAAGAATACATGTAGATGTTCAAGGGGGAGAGTTCATGTATATTAAGGATGCGCGGGGGTGGGTAAGGGAGGGGGTTTCCCCGTCCGCGCAAAGCGCGGAACCACCTCCAATGTGCAACTTTCTAAAACACTTTTCTTATGCAATTTGATAGAAACCAATTTGAACTGTACAAGTGGTTTCACTTTATAATTTTCTAGTAGATTCATATCTTAAAATCTAGTTGATGGGTTGTTTTTTGTTGAATTAATAACATAAAAAGTTCATGAAGAGTTCATATATCAAGCGCCGCAAGGGTGGATGGAGCCCCCTATTAGCGCGGAACCCTTGCAATATTAACTTTCCAAAACATATTTTCTTATGCAAATTTGGGGAACCAATTTAAATGACAGTGGTTCACTTTATAATGTTTCTAGATATAATAATCAACTATCTTAATCGCCCGTTCGATCCGCTCAATAGCCTTTTTGAAGATGTTACGATGTAAACGCTTTTTAAGCTTTTTAATGCTGAGGAACATGCGCTCTCTTTTAAGTGTTTTGTATAAAAACCTGCCATTTAAAAAATTAAATATCTTACGGCCATTGAGATGAGTTAATTGCTCTGACATACTATGTATGAGAGATGAAGAGTTTGTACACCTTCACATTTTTCCCCGATCCACGGATTTCACACAGTAAACCACTCATGGGGGGTCAATGATATTCTTCCTTCTTCTTATAGGGTCCAAACAATGTGGTTCTTCAAATATGATCCAGCCAGAGATGAGTACAGTCTGGCTGCTTCACTGAATTCCGCAAGGTCCTTGTTGCGCATTGTTGCTCCGGCAGTGGCCAGACCAAGAGGTGTTCCAGTCTCTGTGGTGGTCCACAACCACGGTAGTACCTGATCTGCTCCAGATCGCCCCACTTCTGCAAGGAAACCTTAGATCGGCCAATTCTGATTCTGGTTCTCAATCTGTTGAGGCATCGCCTTTCAGGCCATGAGGAGTCAGCCCCAGGTGGGGATGCTAACCAGGTGCAATACCGATGAGGTTACTTGGTTGATGCAAGTCTTTCTTCCCACAAGGCGTCTCTCTTGACCTCCTTAGAGACTGTTTCAAGAGTTTAGACTTTGCTTAGAAATCTCTCTCTGGATTTAAGGGCGGTTGGCAGCAGGGACTGTAAGTGTAAGAGTGTGGCGCTTCCGGATAAATTGTGAATTTTTGCACACAAGTATTTAGGCATTGGATTTAATCCATAAAATTGATGGACGAACTTGCCAACCCCCTTATAAGCCCCAGCTGGGTTTCAAGTTATACAGCGGTCAAAAGTAAATGTTCTGAATGTGTTAAAAGCACACATGGTGTTTGTTCTGGGTAACAAGGATTCCCAAAAGTATAGTACACTATCTAGGGCTATAGTTACGAGTGTTAGGGCTGGTTTTAAAAACGTACAAATGTGAAAAAGTCAATTTGGTTGGTCATGGTCAGTCAAACTTTAAAAGTTGCTTTGATCAGTTAAATATGTGGTGGCTGCAAATGTTTCCCTAGCTGAAAAGATTGAAAATAAGCAATAGTTTGCCTTATACGTAGCTTAGTTTTCACATTATCCAACAAAATGGTCCCAGTCAATTAATCCAATAGCTGCAATAGCGGTTGACTTATTCGCCATTCTGGTTAATAACCAGACCGTACGATAGTCAAAACTTCCATATATTTTAATTCTATGACGCTAAACCAACAATTTGAAGACATTTTACAAAAAATTGGAGACAACTTTTAATTTTTGGACCCCGTACAAACCCAAAATTGACTTTTTACCAATTTTTACAGTTTTTACCCCATAATTCTAAACTTAAGTCACAGGTAGTATAACTATACATTTTTGAGAACCTGTAAAACCAAGACAGACATCATGGGTGCTTCTCAACAAACTCGGAACATTTTAAAATGTTACCCATGTGTACCTTGAAGATCCAAGTGGGCCATGAACTGGGGTGTGGCAAGTGCTTCATCAATTGTTTTGATTATCAATGCGTAAAGTACTTGGGTACCAAAATTCACAATTTTTATCCGGATTTGCACACTCACATAAGATCTGTTCACTACAGTACCCACTAGCAGCAGATATCTGTCAAGACATAGGGTGATTAACATTGGATATTGGCAGTTACGATCTGCATGCTCGCCAACGCTACGACGGATGTCGGGTGGAAGCAAGTCCTGCTAGGGATGTACAAGTGTTTTCCGGTTCGGTGTTGGACGGGGAAATCCGTGATAAGTCGACAGGAAGCATTTAATGGTGGATCAAGCTTCTTGGCATGGGTTGATCTTTCCCATAAGGGCAGGCATACTCTTGCACAGGAGTAGCACAGGGCCAAGTGCCGTCGATTTTAGAGGGTATGTGGGCGAGCACCCATTCTTGTGCCAGTGAGTTTGTTCAAGATGTTATTGCGTGAACATACTTACTCTTCGTCTCTCAATGTGGGTCTTATAAGAGAGAGTTGCGGTCCAAGGAACTCATAGGGAGACCAGGGTTATCACAGTGCTCCAGGGAAGTTCCAGACCGGTAAATTTAACGCTGACGTTGGCTTCACGGTTGCGTACGGTAGATGGAAAGCACACACCCGTGTCTTAGATGGATTTGGTTTTCCTCATAATAAGGAGTGAGTTTCATCCAAAGATTGGAGGAGTCTCTCTTCAACAACTGTTGAAGTCGGCCATCTGGTGCGCTTAATTCCAAGATCGTCTGAATAAAAAACGACAGAGTTCCTGCAATCCTAGGTTGGTTGTGGTATATATGTTGAACAGCGAGGTGCAAATCACAATCTTCTTCTCTCTAGCTGAACAAAAGAACACTCCTGTTGCAGCAATCTCGGATAAGCTCAGTCAAGCGGAGGTCCTTGGTAAATTTCCAGGTCTCTATTGAGTAGGCATCTGTTATTAACAGTCGTAGCTGCTGGAGAGTGTCGACGAACACAGCTCGGGTACCATAACCTTCTCGAAACCATCCTCACTGTGTTGAGTTAGGTGAGGGACTGGCTGTTGTTGATTTGCCTGGCCGAGAAAAACTGCTTGTTCTGGTATGAGGTGTCGTCTACAACAGGTGCGATACGATGAGCAGGATGGCGTTCAAAGAGCTTGTAGGAATGGCTAAGGAGTGATATGGGTCTGTATCTCTTGGGATTGGATGGATATTCTTCCTAAAGTGTGTTATTGTGGCACTGCGTATGTTAAAAGTTAATAACAAGACATTTTTTCTCAAAACATGAAAACAATATAAAGCCTGTAAGTTTTTTCAATAATTGTTTGCACAGGATATTGTACAAAATGATATGGATCAAAAAAAAAACTTTCATGGATCAATAGCAGGTTGAAAACAGATTGAAACACAAAGTTTGGATGAGAGTCGTTCATAAAAATATGCACCAAATCAACTTGATCGATGAAACTGTCAGATAAGATAAGAGTTTTTGCTTACAATATTGCACAAAAAATAAACTCTTCTAAAGGACACTTTAAATAATACCCTTGCCTTGTCCCCAGAGTCCCCGGGGGGCCACTTGTATGCAAAGGTGCATATGATGCACGGGAACAAGAAAACGCGTTAAAAAAGGGTGTCTTTTTCCAACAGAGATGTCGCAGACATCGTTTAGGGTGTCGAACGAAAACAGCAAATATGGAAAAAAGGGTATTGTTTTTTCTTACCTGAAATTGTCCATGTTGTATTTATAAAGCAGCGATTAAAATCATCCAAATATTGTATCGGAATTGGGAAGTAAAGCAAAGCTAAGATACATAAGTAGTCATATTTACGATTCATTGCACTGCCTACTGTGAGGGTTATTCATAAAACAGATAAAATACTGTTTAGGGTATGTTTGCTTGTTTTTTAAGTCGGTGAAACTACGTGTTTAGGGTGCATTTTGTGAAAAGTCCATGTTCACGCATCATATCCACCTTTGTTGAATAACAAGTGGCCCCCGGGCCAACGTCAACTTCAAACGTTATAAACCATAGGACTTCTTGAGCTTGGCAAAGAAAGTATTGATAACTATGGATGTTTCTTTAGTTTTCACTGAGGTCATCCTTCAACGTTGATTTCAACCATTGCACTTGAATTACCATTGATTTACTGATTCTGATGTGCAATTTACTATTGTGAAGCAAAGGGACAGAAGAAAGTTTTCACAAAAATGATTGAAAACCCCAGCTTAAACGTTAAACAATGGGGTGGTAAAATGAATCAGCCTACAAAATCTATAATATTGCCTCATTTCTTCACCGAATTCCTTCATTTTTCAGCATAGAAAATAGAAAAATATAAGAATAATCAGGAGCAGAGATTTATATAGCCACTTATGGCTATTCGCGCCTCTAAGGCGCTTTCACAAAATGGTCGCTGACACTGTGGCCCAACCATACCAGATAACCATTTAGCATCATTTCAAGGGTGCAGCAGATCGGGATCAGCGCTTTTCACTATCAGCAACATACATCGAGATAAACCATCGCCCCAAGCCGGGACCAACTTCCCAAATATCGCATGGGTAAATGAGGACAAACCAAGCGGTTTAATTTCTTGTCAGGCGAAAGTAAATTACAAGACAGCCTGAATCACAGGGCGGCGGAACGTTATGGATAGCCAACGCGGTCAATATTCGAATGGCCGGACGAATGAAAAGCCTCGGTCGGGAACCGGGGAAATTCCGCGACGGAAATCGCTTAGCCAATCACGATACATAACCACTGTTCTTATTTAATTCCGGTTCGAGTGGGATTGCTTGAAGATGGCCCGCCTACTTTGCTTTGATCGTTCATTTGGCCGGGATTGGCGTGGACAGCCCAATTTACAAAACTGTTGTGTGTTATGGCACGCTCACGTATCAAATCATGGTGAGTTTCCCTCGAATGTCGAGTTTCAGCGCTGATACGAGTTTAACCCGCTATATGGCGAGTTTACAGCGCGTTGCCAATCCAGTTTGAACTCTATGTGCCGAGTATCATAAATCAAGTCCAGAATAAATCATGTCCAGAATAAATCATGACCGGCGTTTTAAAAAAATGGACATGATTTTTTTCACATGTGCAAACTGGACATGATTTTTTTTTTCTCAAATGAGGCAAACTGACTGATTTGTTATCAACGTGGAGCAAACTCGGAGTTGCTCAGTCGAGTGTGAGCGCTTATATGTCGAGTTTACAGCGCTATGTCAGGTTTGCCCTCTATACATCGATTTGCTCTCGCATAGGTGAGTTTGAAATAAATCTGTCCAGAAAAAAATCATGTCGAGTTTGCCTCATGTTGAGAAAAAATCATGTCGAGATTTTGAAACCCGGCATGATTTTTTCTGGACCTGAGGAAGGAAAAACTGGACATGATTTATGTCAAACTCACAAGATAGAGAGCAAACACTCATGTATAAGTGCACTGGACAGATTTAGCGCTGTAACCGACATCTAACGCTGCACACTCGACAATGGCGAGGAAAATCGATACACAGCGAGTGAATAAACTCGAACATGAGCGGGAAAATCGCCATTGATTTGAACGTGGAGCGTTTTGCCATATGTTGTTACATGTATTTTCAGCTCAGCATCATCTAGCCCAAGGTAAATTAATGGACTTGGTGTTCTTGCCTTTTTTTGCTAAAAAATCAAAAATTTTTCTTTTTTTTTTTTCTTTCTTGTTTTTTTTGGATTGAATATTGTGGTGTTTGTCCGCTATGGTCCGCGGTTTGTCAAAGGTACGTTGGTACGGTGCGGTCTCTTTACAATTTCTGGTGGTGCCATGTCTCCACTGCTTTGGAAACCGAGTTTTGTGTATTTTTTTTTTCGCAAATGTGACGAATTACAATGAACACGTATCACGATATTACAAATATAGAAGAAACCTTTTCGATGTATGGCTATAGATTTGCATATTGATAAGTGGTTGGAGGTTTAAATTCCATTCATAAACCTCTTTGATGGGTGGATTACGATTGGTTATACTCGATTCATTGAGAGTGACCCGTACCATCTGCGGAGGTTGAAAAAATTAAATGAGCGCAGGGGCTTCTGTTAATCATGTTATTGTGTGCAATGTTAAGGCCCCGAAATACGCTATTGTGCGTTTCCATACATGAATGAAATGGATGGCAGGTGAGTGAGGGATATATGGAGTGTCCTCCAAGAACAAAATCCGGTGTGTGGGCACGGCATTTGAATTTTTATTTTCCCTCTCCGACTTAATGAAATAGGTCCAAAACTCAGGGGACGGAAACGTATCAACGCAAATCGACTATAGTGACGCATCATTAAGTTTAGGGAGGATTAAAGGTCAAGGAGAAAAAAAAAGGCCGAACTTTCCTACTGCGACCCACGGTAACATGTAAATTCGCATGGACCACTGTATCTGGCAATGTAGAATTATTGGTCCGGTAAACAACCACATTCATCAATGGTATTAAGTTCTAGATAATGCAATATGGAAATATTTTCAAATCATCCACATGGTAAACCAACTAACCCACCCGTACGAGATTCTCGGCGACCGGGGTGAAATCCATCCGAGAGGGTTGTTAAACCAATCAACGTCCACATCCCATTGGTTGTGTTGACTTGGGTCCTGATAGCTGCCCATTTAAAAAAAACAATAATCATTATACAGGACCGACGTGCGTTAACCATATTTCACACAAGTTAACTGGGCTCAAAATGATAAAGACATCCAGGTGGTTTGGGATTTAGTGGAGCTATAAACTATAGATTTCAAACAAATAACTAAATTGAAACCAGATTGAAATTGCCGTAGATTGTATGCGAAGAGCTCCAACCTTTTTTTGTGGAATTAAGAGAAAACAAACGACATTGTATATGTGTGCGATCACCAGCCTCCACGATTACCTAAAAAGGTGAGAGGTGGGCATTCACATAAGGAATGGATATGGTGAAGGAAAGCGCTTTCAAAACCAGGACCTTCGGTGACAGCACCTGCCAAAAAAATAGGTACTTGGGTGGAGCGGACAACCAAAATTCCCCCAAAAGGGGGTTTTCGGGTGACGATTTGCAAAAATTTTACCATATAAAACGGGGGTCTTGGTGAACGGTGTGCAAACTTGTCTAAAAAAATAGAGGTCTTTGGTGACAATTTTTAAACTTTCCCAAAATATGTGATCTTTGGGTGACCATGTGGTGGTTAAAAGTTCAAAAAAATTGGGTCTTTGGGTGGATTTCAGAAATATGGGATCATTGGGTGACAAACGATGATGAAAACGGGGGTCTTTACAGCCTTACATATGGGATCACACCACACACACACACACACCTATATTAGCATAACACGTACACCACGTTGCCGCAATGGTTAAAGGGATTAGCAGCGATAATGCGGAACGTCGAACAAAAAAATGTGGAAATGCATTTAACTTATAAAATACAGGGATCGGGATAAGTGTGTACTTCCATTTATAACTGCTTTCATGTAGAAGAAACAACCCACCCAAATGTGAACACAAAATAAAGTATTTGAGGAAGGAAATGTGTCTTCCGCAAATAGAACATCTACAGTAACGGGGTCTCAAAATCTACACTAACGGATTGTGGTTTACAACAGTACAATAATAAACAAACGATCAATAACGTTTGTGTTGAGGTCAAACTGTATTGATCATGGGTGCACAATATCACACTAAAAATATGGATATTCACCGGGAAAGGTTTTTGATCTCTAGTCGGAAGTATTACGCACTTGTTTAAAAATGACAGATCCGATTAAAAAAGTAATGCCTTGTCTTAATATGTGGATTTCAATCTTGAAAAACGGGAACCCCCAAAACGGGGATCCCTCTTTTCCAGTGGCGTAAACAGGCGGGGGGGGCAGGTTGCCCCCCCGACGACTTTGGCCGGGGAAAAAATTGCAAAAATCCTGCTAAAATCAGCCGTTTTTTTTAGCTATGACCGGGATTAAATTGGCCTGTTGACCACCTTGAGAGGGAAAATTCCCAAGACTGGGAAACTTGGCCCCATCAGAGCGGGTAGGCCCGTTACGCCACGCTTTTGTGCATTTATATCAACGATTTTACGCCATCAAAAGGGGGGGGGGTGTTGCCTGGTTAAAATACTCATAAAAATAGAATAAATGTGATAAGCTATTTATTATGAGATGGAATTATTGTAAAAGAAAGCTGAGTGTAAAAATGGCCGTGCAAATTGTTTGTCACTTAGCCAGAAAATAGAAATGATTTTTATTGCTAATATCAATGAAGATCACAGTAATACTTAAGGGCATTTCATGATACACAAGCCTCGTTCCCCGATTTACCTCAAAGAAGTGGATTTTACAGCATCTGAACCGTTGGCCCGGCCAAGTATAGTATGGGTGGCTTAATCTTCGGCAAATCGTTTGGTTACACTCTAATAGAAGAATTCGTATTTGGTATTATAAACTTACAGAATTTACAATACATGGCCGATGGATTTGGTGGCAGTGCGATAGAACTAATTCGCTCTTAACATAATCAAACAATAACATTCAAATCACAGAAATTTGGAACACCTTTCTTGATGATATTCTAGTGAATCATTACAAATAAATGGTGCTAAGGATCACGAAATCAATACACCTTTAAGTGGATAAAGGGTAAAAAATTTTTTATGTAAATTAAAATTAATCATAGAGTTTTTTTTTACTTTTTTTATATTTTTTGTATATATTGAACCCCACGCTTCTTAAGGGTTACAAAATACAAATCAATTGCACCGTTAAGTAGTGATTATGAAAAGAGCCTCTGAAGCCCCCCTTAGCCACTTGCGAGAGTAACCCCCATAAAAAATATTGTTCACTTTGTTTTTGCTACATATACTTTGTGGACGGATGCTACTACCATACACAAATATCATTAGAATTAGCGTTTCTTCTTTAAACCAATTTTTAATGAAAAACCACACTCAAAACCCTCAAAACATTTCTATCTACTCAATAAAATTAAGTGTACCGGGTTGCATTTATTTTTATTAAGTAATTTTAATGAATTATCTTTTAAGTTTTTCACTAATCATATATTTTAATTGAGATAGCCCAAATGTTGTTGAAATAGTAATCCCTCATAATAATTTTTTATACGTGACGAAAAGTCGCACTACTTTATTGCGCTGTATTCAGTAAGTACCAAACACCGAAAAATTTATCAAGTTGTTGGAACTCAAATTAAATGTTATTAATTATGTGGGGAAGGTAATTAAAGAGGGAAATAAAAGAAATTTTTAGGAACCTCTATGCCTTCACATTATATCTTTTAATACGATAGCGGTCCACATGTAAGTAAATTTTATACACATTGGCCTACCAGCTGGACTCGAACCCGGGACCCACTGCTTATGAAACCAAACACTTAACTACAATATTCCATTAACCTACAGGGAATTATGAAAACATTTATTTAAAACATTTTTCCTTTCATTAATTATTTGGCCTAAAAATTTTAACATGACCAAATGTCAACAAAAAGATGAATGAAAAACATTGAAGTGAAATTAAGATACTTGTTTACGATCTGGTTTGGAATCTAAATGTCATTGTTATACTTTGAATTACTAACTTACCTTAAGTCGGTTTGTTGTTGACTTAAAAGTATTCAAGAAGGCTAACTTCCACAGTCCATTAGTTACAACACAAAGTGTGATAAGATATTGTTTACTGACTACTTTTCATGTTGAATCAATTTTATCTTTAATTATAAAAAAAGAAAAATTAAAAAAAGTCAAACAAAAACAAAACAAAACAAAAGACGACGCCGATTGACAACCGCCTTCACTTAAACTAACTCCGTCAAATTTAGCTTTTCTTGGGGATCAGAATGAAAGGTCGTATATTTTTCTCATTACCCCGTGTAGTAGGAGCAGGGGTCCGTTTCGCGAAACTCAACGGTTTGACCGATTTACCTCATATGCTATCCATATCAGAGAGTCAACCCATGTAAAATCGGACCATGGACGAGTCACCGCCCACCTTGATGTTGATTCTTACTGCTTCTCTACCTCTAAAAAAAAATAAGAAGAATGAAAGAAAGATTTAGTGGCGCGCGTCGAGTTCATTGTGGCAAAACGATGTCGGATGAAAGGACGTTCTGGCAATAAAGCTTGCTGCATTACAGCTATTACTTATTGACATTGACAATCCATTCTGCCATGCCACAAAATACCGGCAAACCTTAGAGTGATGTAAAAATAATTCACAAACGACCGAAATATGTATTAGGCGAATTATGTGGGGTCTATCAGAATATTCGCACCGCTCAAGAGACAGTGGGAAATTCATCCCCATACCCGTCCTTATAAAAAATTCATGTGATATTCCCATAAAGAAATCCAAAAAGCATCGGAAATTCCATCAGTGAAGAGACATTCAATTCACAGCATGGCCCCCATCCAAATAACGTGTAACGTTTTCCATTGTCTCACACAGCTTAGAGCCTTGCTCTATTTTGGAGAGGACCATGATGATAACCACTCCCGTTATCGATAATCCGCAAAACCCCCATTCCTTGATGTAACTAAAAAAATGCCGAAACATGTCTACGCTACCGCCTTTTTTTTCCCTCCTCCAAAACTTTAGAAAGAATGTGAGACAATATCTTTATATTGACTTGACAAAAAGATTTTTATCACATTGCGAATTCTACATTCTTTCATCAACTGGATTCTAACTTAAAAGCAATACCAGTTTCAGTAAGGGTCATTTTAATTTTTCTAAACAAAACTTATAATGACGCGTTGCATCCCTGTCTTGGTTCAAGAGTTGGTTAACCTAAGTTTTTTGTGTTTGTTTTTTATGTTCATATATGTTTCAATCATGACCTTTTTTTTTACCTCATTTATTTTTACAGGCGAGAAGCCTGGCTTTTTCATACGCACAACATTCTCAGCGATATTACCTTCCAGACTTACCTACACATTCTTTTTAAATCTTTGAGATAGATATTCTAATAAAAAAAGTGAGGTTTGCGTGAATGTTGCCAGGGGGAATTGTGTGCATACATGCAAAGGGTTATTTATACAAAGAATCGTCTCTTTCCACGCATCTCATTAAAGTTCGTGTTTGTTACTCAAGAGGTGTTCTGATAACAATTGTGATTGAACCTACCCCGTGTCCATTTTGCACCTTTTGAAGATTTTTTCATTCGAACCATGAATTCAATCTATTCTAGTGGATTTTTTAGCCACAAAGTAAGAACCCCTCGTCGTTTTCACTTAGACGGAGCCCGCCCATTTATATACGCCATAACTCGGCTAGTGTGGCACGTCTGTAGTCATTTGGTTGCCCTATCTGTCATAATTATTGACCACCAATAGCCTTCCCAATGGGCACGAAGTTATACGAATTGCCGAAGGGTCATGACCTCCATTCGCCAACTACAACCTGCATTGTTGGTTTTCAGTTTGCAGAGTCTGTTAACTTCATCATTTCACATTGCAATGGCTTGGATGTTAGTTGGTATAAGGTACATACAAAAGTTTGATAGGTACAAGTAAGGGAACTCGTTTTATTTTTATTTTTAACTACGAAACCTTTTAATCCAAAAGTATAGTAGACCTTTGGCTGCAACCTGAGCTCAACCTGGCTACCACGTTCCATATTTACGCAATTTTTCTAGAGTGAATGAGCACATATAATCAGGTCATGCGACTTGCATATAATCTCTATTGGTCCGAAATGAATACGACGAACGTGTAAACATGTTTATTTTCTCATGAATTTGAGTAAATTAATTGTGAGAGTTGACCAAACAATTAATACGAACCAGAATGGGTCTATACGTATACTCGTGATAAGCAGTCTCATTAAGTAAAATAGCTTGTTTTAAAGGTGATTTAAGTTGAATGGAAGCAATATTTTTTATTGGTTTTAGATATAGGATTGCAGTAAACCATCTAAAATGTATTGCTAACTTCTTATAATTGGCTAAACTTTCTGTTATTTCAAACAATTGGGTTTAATTTCTTTGAATTGGGAGGCCTGGGCTTGGCCAAACACGATAATATCGGTGCACCATGTGCACCATTCGCACTGTGCTACCGGACCCATAACATTCGCAGCAATTGTTTTGAATAATATTTAAAAAAATTTGAGTCCTTTTATTCAATGGATGACAAACGGAACGATCAGGATGATAGTAAACGTAAGTCCCTATGATTGCATGAACGCTACTAAGAGAAACAAGACATTTGAATGCAGGTCAAGAAGTACTTGCTCTCCCCACTTGCGGGTTGTACCAACCAGCGGTACCATTGACACGACATTAAGCTGCGCGACTACCGACCGTCTCAGTTCATGGATATGGAAGGTGGCGGTTCATAATATCCCGGTTAATGGGTACTTAGTCCACCATTCGTCCAACCTTCAATCAAGGCCCGGTCGAGCGGCGATAGTAAAACCGAATGGGTTCCGAATTCTGATTGCTTGAAAAGCATAATCTCGATCGGGTTTTCCCGTCAGACCGAGACTTTTCGCTCCCCACTCGCCGGTCCATTCGAATAATGATCCGTCTTTGCTAACCCATAACGAACGCACGCCTATGCGCATGGATTATCATCCACTGGAGTCGAGCGCTAACCTGATTGAGCTATCTTCTCAGCTTAAAACTGCCAATACAGCTGTAAATTCTTGAAATAGAATGTTGACCAACTAGGGCCTAAAAAGGAGATCAGGATCCATATGAAAGGTTTGGCACGGCATATTGAATCCACAAATTTTATAGCAAAAATCAACATTATTGTTGACCCAGGTCGGGCGTTAGTCTAGAGGGTTAAGACCCTTCTGGAGCAAAATCGTGCACTTTGTGATAGAAGTATAAACCTTTGGCACACCGTTAACATGGACCATTACTCACCATTTCAAAACGGGACCCCATCTGGATTCGACCTGTGGCGCCGTGGTGGTCATGTTTCAAAAAAAAATGGCCGCCATCTTATAGTTTCAAAGTCTTTTTCTCTGTTAATAACACCGAAAGGAACTCTAAGTTTTGTGTCTATATACCTATGGTTTTCAAGGTCAAGGAATCCAAATATAACATTATCCTTTTTTGATATCTGGGTGTCAACCATGTTATTTTCCAATATTGGCTCGCCAATTATCTTGGCCGTGGTGGCGTCACCTATTTCACCTAGCCTAACATCACTGTATAAGAATTAATTGTGCAGCGAATTGTATCATAAGAAGTACAGTGAAGTCCATGGGGACGTCGCCACAAGCGTGAACTATGTTGAACAGTTTGCAATCTTCTGTCGGTTCTATTTTTCATTAATTTACTAATGACAATACTATTGTGAGTGGGTTTGTTCAAAAACCAATTTACATTACAAACAATTACATAAATCATTAAAATCATTATATAACAAAAGGTACCTATACATTAAAATAACTAGCACCTCTTTCGACCAATTTTACATTTCCGTAAATTCAATAATATGATACACTAGAACATACCATAATATAAAACACAATAAATAAAATATTAAAACGCGTAAAATTAGATTAGTTGTAAGCTGTTAAACTTGAAATTCAAATATACAAAATCCCCAAGAGATTATTCTCAATATGCATATTAAACGGTTACCTCTCAAAAGTTCATGTAACATATAAAGCAAGGATACAATTGGGCAGAAGGTAATATATTTAAAGTTACTTAAAATAACTATAGGAACCAGCCATGGTTAAAATATTTTATTTACACTAGTTTAAATCACATACATTACTTCAATCGTACAAAATTAAATATCAATTAATCTATTTCCTGAATAGTACTACTTCGTTTTAAAGCGAGGTAGGAGATTTTAAACCCTCTGCAGTTTAGTCAAACTGGTAGTCCTACGCTTTAATATAAATATAGAATTATGTCTAAACAGAGAATCTGAATGTTAAAATATATATAAAGTTCATTAAAATAACTAATGGATCCGCCATAGTTACAATTTGATTTACCCCACAGTTTAAAACACAATACTTCAAAATCGTACAAAATTAAATATAAAGAATCTATTTCCTGAATAGTACTTATTCTAAAACCGAAGTAGGAGATTTTACTTCTTAGGTTCGGCAATAGTACACCTATCTTATCTTGTTGCATTGTCATTTTTATCTCTATTCCTTTAAATCACACATTTAACATTCAAGTTAATGTTTGTGGGAAATATCCAATGTTTCCTTCACGTCCCCCACCATTGCAAAGTGGTTGTGCAATCAAAGGCCTGTCTTTCTCTTACAGCATTTTATACTCTGTCCATCTCGCATATGATAGCGACGCGGGCGTAATACATTGTAACCGGACTTTCAGCGCGCGCACGCAAATGCACAAGCGGCACTGCAACCACAGATTTCTATTTATAACACTAGACAGCTAACGCCAGCTCAAAAGCCTTAACCATCTTTTCCATCTTTTCCCGCACGCGTACTTATTTCCATGCGTGGTGTATCCAATTTATTCATATATTCCCTGAGTTACATAGCGTGGTTACCAATTTATTCATTTTCACATTTGCATAGAAGAACTATGTACCGTTTCCAGGCCAACAAGTTACGGCATGCGAGTACGCTTGTCGAGTTTCGAATGGATACCGTAATGAATATTTATAAATTTTCAAAACACGGTTACGGTGGCCGCCTATTCTTCAAACGCGGGCGTACGGCATCTCTGTTATTAATATCTCTGACTGCAACTGAAAGGCGGCACTGGTATACGCGCGCGTCGTCACTTCATACTTCGACAAGACAAAATATAACACTGTCCTCGTCATCCTTTCGTACATCCCACTTGATTTGCGACAGGCTTCACGCATCAGGTGAAGAGTCATCCCAGCTCCTCTCCGCCAAACGTGTTGGAACACTTTTAATAGGCCGACTTCAAAATGCCCCCTCTTCCCCGTACAATGTTATCCTGAAATATTGTTCTTGGCCCACCCTACAATAAACCCAATTGATGGGTGGGGATCGGGAGGGGTGCATGGTAGAGCTTGCTCCACGCCTCCCAACCCAAGTTGACATGATTTCCTATATATCTCTTAAGAGAAATCGGCAATAATCGGGGCAAAAAGAGTCAGTCATGTCCAAGACATTGGCTAAGATTGCAGGTCAGCTTCCCACTGCGCATTGATACTTCCGCAAGCCCACCCAAAGTCTGCTGACTTGTAACTCGGGGCTTTAATTATTGCTTGACCCCCATATTTTATGAACCTTGGGGCTCACATACCCTACTCGCAATAGTGCTGGTCGAGTCGTCTTTGTATGTGGAATGTTTTAAATTTCTCTACTACTTTCTGAGTAAATACCTCCGCCTTGCACTATTAATGCTACTTTCAGGACTCCCACGTGATACATGATCACTACGAACTCTCAATAATGGGAAGAACATTTCGGAAATCATCTGTGGAGTCCTCCCTCGACAGTAGGCCTCAATTTTGGTACTCATTTTATGTGAAAATATCTTTGTTATTTTTTAATGCCTTTTTAATGTGCAATATTATTTATGTACACTACATACTACACCTATTAATGCAACACTATACTAATGCTAAATAGTTTTAATAGTGAAAACGTGAGTACATACTTACATGACCAACACTGGCATGATTCGATTAATAACATAGGTACAGACACAATCAAGTCCGGATCAATAGTTTGAATAATAATTATAGTGTAATTGGCGCCATAGTCTAAACCAACATGCTGATACCAGATATCAAAACGTAAATATTATTTAGAACTCTTTTACTCTTAAAACACGGATAGACACAACATCAATCAATGTATTATTTCAATAAAGTTAATAAAGAGCTGTCAATTTTGGTGCAAGTTGGCGGCAAAATTGGAAAACAAAATGGCGGACACAAGATATTAAATTGTCATCTTTGGATTCCTTGACCTTGACAACCTAGGTATAGACACAAAAATCAAATTGTATCGGTGTTATTAACGGAGATATGAGACTTTGAAAGAGAATGGCGGCCATTTGAAAATGATCACCACTGCCAGTCGCCAAAGGTGTAATCCAGCTGGGGTCCCGTTTTGAAATTTTGAGTTAGGTCCATTTTTAAAATTGGTGTGCCAGTGTTACATTTCTAATCACCAAGTGCACGATTTATTTGATAATCCTCTGGACTAGTTGTCGCATTTAAATAGGGCAAAGATTAAAACCTATGTCGGGGGGGCGATTTTCCTTCTTGAAAAAGCGTGGATTATGACAATTTGCAAGTGTATGTAAATAATTGTCCCAGATAAAATTGTGTTTGATATTTTTTATTTTCTTGTCAGGAATTTTATGGAATTTTCAGTGATTTGATCGCATTTCTAGGAGAATAAGGGGTTTCGAAAAGCGATTTGCGGTAATTCCGCATTTTCCTCGCACCGATAAATTGGTATTTTCCCCACCAATCTGCGCTGAAATTGCCGAATCCGCGTATTTACGCACCTAAAATATCCCTGCTAGATATCATGTCTCCTATTTTCCAGGAATAATATTAATAATTTATCAGGAAGAAGAAAAAAAATGTCGCCACTCTTTCTTACTCCCTACCGGCCATCTTTAATTTCACAATTATACAAATAGGCTAAAAAGCAAATAAATACTGCAATCGTTGCACCAAATCAATGCTAGTACACAACCGAAAGTTGTGAATAAAATAGACTCAAGTTACTTCGGATCCAAAACCTAACGCGAATTAATTAATGTTTTTTTTCTATTTTGTGTGGCCAATTCACATAATTTTTCAAACATTGTTTGAGTAAATATCAGGAACTATTCTACTCCCATGTATTGAATTGAACATTCAAGCATTCAGGTAAACAAAAACAAGCAATTAAACAAATGAAAAACACAAAACAAAAAGACAAATTAAAAATTTTTCTAAATTTGTCATTTTCATATTATTTGTAGCATGAAAAATTAAACATGGTGATTCGCCATACGCGAGCGGGTCGGGGGGCCGCGCATTAAGTTTGAATCATAAAATTCCAGTTTGAGAAAAGACCATAATGCAAAGTGGCATAAGCCTATTTTTTTTGTTTGAGAAGTATAATTTTCTTTTATAGTATA